>BPLR01019986.1:0-39368 GCA_021605095.1 Caerostris extrusa
GACGGATAATAGAATTTTCAAAAGAGAAAGCAAAGCTTTATGTTTTGAATAAAACACGGAATTTATAAAACGATGACCTAATAAAAAGGATGGACGTAGTTAAAATGCTCGCAGTGTTTGTTTGTAGGATAGTATTTTTTCTCTTTGCTAAACTTTTTTATTTTAAGATATTATATGAAAATGTGCTTAAAAGTAAATTGCTTTAAAACTGGATATATATATAGTGAGAGGGAAGAATAATTTTTCAAAGAAAGTAAACTATGTTTTGATCAAAACACAGAAATTAGAAAATAATGACTTAAAAAGGTTGATTTAATTAAAATTTTATGTTTCTTTTGTATAGTATGATAGTACTTTTTTGATTTGCTTAATTTTTCATTGTAAGTTAATATATATAAAATTGTTCATAAATATTTTTAAGAGTGGATAAATACCTTTTTTAAAGAAGACGGATAATAGATCTTTCCTGAAAGGAAATTATGCTTTGAACAAAACAAAATTTATAAAATGATGATCGCATAAAAAGAATGATTTATGATTTATTTAAAAATGTTATGTTTTTTGTAAGATAGTATTTTCGCTTTGCTTAATTTTTTCATTGTATGATAACATATATGAAAATGTTCGTAAAACTAAATTGTTCTAAGACTGGGTATATAGGAGAGAGATAATGAATTTTCAAGAAAAGTAGATTATGCTTTGAGACAAAACACAGAAATTATAAAATAATGACCGGATAAAAAGGATGACTTAGTTAAAATTTTATGTTTATTTGTGAGGACATTATTTATGGAAATGTTTGTAAGAATGCATTATTTAAGACTGTAATAAAGGATTTCTTTCAGTAGACGGTTAATAAATTTGCAAAAAGTTAAAAAATGCTTTAAACAAAAGCAAAATGAATTAATGAATGAATTATTTAATGAAATTTACATAAAAGTTTATTGTTTAATTCTGGATAAAGGATTTTTTTAATAGATGCGCAATAAATTTGAAAGAAATTGAATTATGTTTTTAAGCAAAAGCTAAATTTTTTCGTATACCGTAATTTAAATAAAAGATTTCATGGGAATTAAATTATAAAAAATTTATTTAATTTAATAATCTAATAAATGAAAAGGCAACACATGTTTTCTGCACAACTTATTAAATGCATTTTTTGAGTACCTTTCAAAAATATTTTTACCTAGAGAATAAAATATTTTTTGTCTTTGAAAAACTAATGTTTACATTTTTTATACTAGTGTTAGTTTGATTATTATAGTATTAATCTATTTCATTTCTATTAAGCAGCAAAAAATTAAAAGGATTAGAAATTATATTTCTAATTGTTTTTATAAAATTTGAAGTATTCATTTGCAATATTTAATATACAATTTAAAAAAAATATATTATGCACTTTACAGATAATCTACATATCTAGTCATGTATTAAAAATGTTATTCCTTTATGTGTGTATTTTATAACATCAAGAAAATTAATCTTCAAATGTAATTAAAATTTCTATATACATGAATGCATATAAAATATTCATAAACAGAAAAACATTAGAATTGTTAAATGCACTATCATTAACCAAAAATATTAATTTCTCTTTTTCGTACAAATTAAAATATGTGGTTAAATAATTAAAACATAAATATAAGAGAAATAAAAACATTTTACTTTTTGAGTTTTTTTTTTTTTTTTTTAATCTTTAGAAAAGATATTATATTTTATTAATATTATTTGTGATGTACATATATTTATTATATCAGATATGTATATATATTTTTATTATGTTAAATTTCTCTTTTTAACCTCTGTCTTTCATATTTTCATTGGAATAAAAGTAGAAACATTTCAAATATTCAAAAGTTAAAAAAAGGATACGAAGTCAAGGTTCGCGGTATATTTTGAAAAATTGAAGAAAAAAAAAAAGGAAGAATGATAAATATCCCAAATTAAGCTGAATCGATTTCAAAGTTCGCTCCATGAAACTGAAATTTATCTTCCCGCGTGGTGTCCTATTGTCTCAGGCTGTTTCTCAATTTCTGCAGCTTAAACTCCATTTACCCCTTCACGGTGCATATTTCCGAAGGGAATATGTTCTCCGCCGTTATCTATTCAAACATCAATAAAAAGTATGCGAGAAGAATTTCTCATTCAACGGCAGAAGAAAAAAGAAGAAGAATATTTTCCAAATTTCCAATTTCGAACGAAATAGCTTCCATGTTTCGTGAGCGGCAAGGCAAATGATAAATGATTGCAGTGGAAAAGCGAACCGCGTATTGTTTTTCAGAGGGTAATAGTGGTTCTATTAGCCGCTATTGCTCAATGGTTCTGCATTATGAAATGTCAGAAGGAAAGACATTCACTTGGCGTGTCTTGTGTGATTGCTTCTTCTGAAACATCCTGTAATGGATGGCGAGAACGAAATGAAGGTAACAAAGATTACTTTTGGCAAAAAAATTTTAGATTCACGTAGATGATACAGAACATATGTGTATATATATATATATTTATAATAATATATGATATATAGTTATATATATATATATTAAATGTAATTGGAGAGTTTTCGGATATATGTATAACAATTAAGAAAGTTTGACAATATGTATAACAATTAAGAATGACAAAATATTTCTTTAATTGTATATGTTGAAAGATGATTAGAAATTTTATTTGACAAACATTGTTTTATTAAACAATGTTTGAAACACTATTTTTTATCATTTCAGCGGGTATCAAAAAATTTTGGTAATATACAAAAATATTTATTTGTAATATAGGTACTCCATTAATATATTTTAATATGATTATTATTTCCATTCTATTTCACTTTAAATTGTGTTTAATATGATTTACTAGATAATAGTAATATTCCCCGATATTTTCATATAATATCCCTCGCTGATATATGATGTCTGGACTTAGTAGCAATTAGTTAAATACTTAAATACTGTTTTAAAATCATGCTTTTTTTTTTTAACAAGAACTCAATCCCTCCCCAAGTTTTAAAAGGTTCAATTGTATGGATGTATTCAAATTTCAGATGATTCAATGGATTTTTATGATTGTTGGACTTATTATGGGTATCTATAAAAAGTATATATCATGTTCTAGACTGGGAAAACAGAAGCTAATGTTTGTATTCCACAAAGAAAAAAATTAAACACGTGTATTATTCATTTAAAAAGATTAAATACAATTATAAATAAAAACGTTATTGAGGGAAAATTATGCTGCAATCAAATCATATCTTTAAAAAAACCAAGCATTCTAATTTATTTCAATTATTAAATCAATTTTGTTATGATTTCCAAATTCCTAAGAATAAGAAAAGAAGCATATAGTTTCAAGATTTTAATATATGGATTACATTTGTTGAAGCTATACAATCCCCTTTCAAGGATTTTTCCAAATTAAAATTTTCAAGAAATGTGTTTTCGGGAATTGATTTCCCTGGTTTTGCCTTCTCCCAATTCCTGGGATTTAAACTTTTATGGTTTCAATCTATTGTAGTCTAATTTTTTAAAGAAAAACTTCACAAGTTTTCGTTGAAAAAGTATATTATTTCCTAGAATAGTATTCTATAGCAGAGATAAGTAACATGTTTACATAATCAATTTGAAAAATATAATTCGGCGTTGCCAATTCTACATCTGAAGATTTGGTGAAAAAATATCTATAAGTAACAATTTGAAAATCTTCAGGTTATTTAATCAAATTTTTTTAATGTTGTTTTTAAATGGGAGGGCACTTTTACCTATGTTATCCGATACTAGAATGTCAGAACTGTAGCAGATTCATCAACGTTACCTAAACGCTGGATTGCTATTCTATAGCTTTAATTTGGACGAATAATACCAGGGTGCATGGACCCCAATTTCGGACGAATAATTTCACTGATGGATGGTGTCTGGACCTTAAGTTTCAGGTTCCATTCTTTCCATACGTGTTTGGAGTGGTTCGGAATCCACTTTAAAACGTAGATTCGGACAACTCTCAAAATTTAAATGCTTTCCGAACCAATCCATCAACACTAAAGATAAAGACAAATTTGATATTCTTATATTTAAAATTTTGAAAAACACTCATGCCTGTTTAAAAAAATTCATTAAATAATAATTTTTTTTTTCCATTTTCACAAAATTATGAATCTTAAAATATTTCAAAATGCTGTTATTTTCTTTCAGAAGGTGTTTTCCAATAAGCCATTTATATTACATTCTAAACAATTCCCCCTATAAACAAACAGAATATTTTCCATTCAAAAAACAGTTTCGCCCAAGCAAATCGAATAAATAAATACAGGAAACCACATTACAAAATCAAACAAAAAAAAAAAATTCGGTACAAAGATACAAAAAAAATGGCAAAAGTAAAAAAAAAAGAATCAAGATAATGATTTACGTGAGTGCAACTCAAAATCAACAGCAAAATCTGCCAGACTGGAAATAAAAAAAAAAACAGAAAGGAAAAAAAAAATCTCCTTTGACTTCTTAAAAATCGCATTTTACTATGGCATATCAAAGTTTTTGTTTGCAAACAGTAAAGAATTCTAAAGGGAAAAGAAAAAAAACCCCTCGGATCATCTGGGAGTAGTTTCAAGGCTGAAAGAAGAGCTTCGGATATTTCATGGGTTTTGGGAATCAGGAAGCATCGCGAGATTGGCATCCACAGCCATTTATTTTCTGAGGAAATGGGCTTGCCTTCTTCAGACCTTTGGGTTTCATCTCTACGAGATCGTACCCCTTTTGTAGAGGTTTATAATTTTATGCCTGAATGATGTGGATCTCCTAAAAAACATGCATCCCGTATTCAAATAGTGAAGTTCAGCACTGCAGACTGTTCAGTCTTTGCAGTGTATTTTTATGTCTGTTGTCTATACCAAATTATTGAGCAAGCACGACAAAGAAATTTTTGTCTTTTGACTATAGACCAATATCATAGAAATTTAATAGTGTTTTGGTTTTTATTCTAATGTATGTTTTTCTTAAATTGATGAAATTTCAATTTAAAAACCAAATTTTATCTAACTAATTGTTCTACAGCTCCTCTTCAGAAAAAAAGGGTATTTAATCTCCTTTCTCAAAATTTACTTTTTTAAAAAAATTACTTACAAATTTACAAGTAGTAGACCCCAGATATATAGTAATTTTTGTATGTACTTATATCTTCATTCGTCTTAAAACATTATAAAATTAAGATGTTACAAATAAAAACACCGTAAAACTTGAAATTGTTTGTTGTGGTTCTAACGCAGTTGGCAACGTACAGGGAACCGTTAATCTTTATACGCGTTAAGCAAGGACTACACCACTGTTACTCATTTAGCACTACCCAAAGGACACGTGTAGCTTGAAGATACTTGAAATTGTAAAATTATTTATTAAAACCAACCATAATAACATCAGTATAACAAGTAGAAAAATAAGATAACGACTGATAATGGGATATAAAAATTATAAATAACGTTAAAAATAAATCTTATTGAGTAGGATGGTGTATCGCTGTCAATGAATTAATTGCTGTCCTATTTTTGATAACCATGATTAAACAATACCAATTAACAACTAAAAAAAAAAAAAAGATTGATTTGCTATTTTTAACCGGTTTCTTTTTTTCAATTAAATAAATTTTGTGACCACCCAAAAGTCACGTTCTATTCAGTACAAAAGATTAGATACAGAAAAACAGACAAGATAAATAATAATACGAAAATAAAAATTACGAATAACATTATAAATTATCTTAATGAAGGAAAAACGTGATATATACTTTGTCATCAAAGGTGAACACAGACCTGGCCTCTAATTTTTGCCAGAAGTATTCTTAAATCACTGCGATTAGCTGTTGAAGATCAGTTATAACTTGTATTTTGTGTGTTTACCTGGAAATTAATGTTATACTATATTTATACAAAGCTGAAACATGTAGGAATATTTTTCTTACATTTTCTATTATTTATACACTCCCTGCCGCCTTACTTTTATTAATTGCCCCCAAAGCACCAGGGACTACTATCACACAAAGGGTGCCTCGGCCACTTTGGGGAGCCAATGGCTTATGGTAATTCTTCCATAAATAGGTTTCTGATAAGAAAAGTATCCAATCTTTAGTTCACTTGGTGCAACCTCAAATCTTTTAGTATAATGTTTAGCTTTTGTTATGACCCCTTATATTTAGTATTAGCAATTTTTCCCGTCAGATAAATTAAATATATAGATAATAGAGTAGAGATAAATAAAATAGATAAAACTTAAATAGAGCAAAAATTTAAAATAGTAATAATAATTATATGCTTATTAAATAGCATTTTAATAATCCCTTTTATTGTGCATGGAATTCATAAACTGTTTTAATGAAAAACTGCCTATTAAAACTAAGTTATGTGACCTTGAGATCCATGGTAAATTTCACTCCGTGGAAATTAAATAGCTCCAAGTTTCATTCTCAAAGTAAAAGGGAACTAAATCGTAAAGTGCACAAACCCCTTTTATTTAGCTTAGAGAAAAATTCCAGTTCTCAAGTGGGATCCAAATATGACATTGCACAACATTGCGCAGTTCACACCTGCGAATGAGAGGGTATGCCCCATGAGACTCTAATGTCGTATTTATCTTCCCGCTGCGACAACGATCCTCCCGACTAGATCTTCCACGGAATTCTCAGGTATCTAGGATCTGAGCTGTGATGATTTCCTGCGCCCTATAATAATTTAGGGATGAGGATATTTGGAGATGCAACTGTCTTTAGAAAAATAATGTTGTCTTTCTACTGAACCTGAGTAAACCAATCAGCTGCAACTGTCGATACTGTTTCTTTAATTCTAAATTAACAAATCATAAATGCTTCACAAAAGATTATCTGAAGTTATGCTACTTCCTCCAACATGAAGAAATGTTGTCAAATTTAGACTTGTTTGACTCGTTTTGGAGTGATTTTTCTTTTGTATTCCTCAATTATAACGTGTAAAAAGAACCATATGTTAAATAACATTGTTTGTTTTGATGATTACTATCTCCCCTCTTATATCATCAAAAAAGGTTTGAATATCATGAGAAGTGAATATAATTACTATATTTGAAATCCTACCCTCCCGTGGATTACTCAATTTACTCTAATTTTGTTTCATTCTAGAGAAAAAAAATAAATCTATTCTCTGGCAACATAGGTAATACATGGTGACAGGTGACTATCAAGCTGGCTCTCGCTTTCCGAATTTCGGGAGTTCCACTCCTGGCGGTACCATGGATAGCACACAGATAATTAATTTAAAATCATTTAAAAAGATTGGATTCCTTGTTCTATAATTTCAAGAAGAAATATTTCTACATGAATATCATACAAAAATTATTGTTAATTAATATCGCTCTTCTTTTTAAAAGTTTTTGTATTTAAATTTAAATTGTTATGTCACATAGCCATAGGTAAAAAGGACTCCTAGACTGTTCTTGAAAATATGATGTCCAAAAAGAAGAAAACAAATATTTCTCAAACAAGGCTCACTTAGCAAATTAGAGACTACACTTTATTTTGGCTTACTTTGTACTGACTGGCATCTTTTGCATCTTTTGCTTTTTTTTTTCCCAGAATATCGACCTTTCTCTGTTTTATGTGGTTTTCTTTATATGAAACGCTTTTATTTGATAGTGTGCGTTTTATCAAAATTACATCCTGTTCAAAAATATAATATTTTATTTAATTAATGCCCGACGCCTAACAACAACAATTATTCCGTACATTTAAAATTAAAAATCTCTGGATACTAATAAATTTAGATAGCAAAAAATTGCATTTTTAATTAAAGCAGCATCTCTAATTCTGTATTTTTGACCTAGAAAGTTTTAGCTTTCTGTAAATATGAACTTATTACATTAATTATTCCAAATCAATAATATTTTATTATTCACATATGTTTTTTAACCCACTGAAACTCATGTGGAAAATAAGTGAAAATAATAACAATTAATAATAAAACCAAAATGAAAGATATAAACAAACTAGTAAAAAGGAAAAATAGCATATGAAAAAGATTGAATCTTGTTGTAATCATTCTTTGATTACAACAAGACCGATCAGCAAAAAATCACTTTCATCTCAGATCTTTCCCCACAGAAGCAAACCATCGTGAATGTTTAAGATGCTCTTCTTATTAGAAAAAGGACAAACATCGAGACATTCTGCCCAAGGACATTCAGTCAGGAAGCTTCTCTCATCCTTGAACCCCAAGGACCAACAAGGGATCCAATTTTCCCTTTTCAAATGATGATTCCTCCTCTGCCCACAATAAACCCAATTCACTGCCGGCCATTCTGTTGTTGTTGTTGTTTGTTGGTGCCCTGTTCTTTCCATTCGGTCTCCGGAAGATGAAATCTCGTCGCGTGGACCTCGAACGACAGAGATGCATGCTCTGGTTCGGAGGGAATGTCCAGAAAAGAATGTTCTGATTGAAGGGGGTGCCTGAAGGTAGCTCAGGTGTATGAATTTCTGATGCTTGCTTTCATTTGTTTTTCTATTCAGATTCAAAGATAAGAATTAAATTATTTGTTTTATTTAATATTTTCATTGTAAGATAAATATATATGAAAATGTTTTTAAAAGAAAAAAATTGTTTTAAGGATGGGAAAATACTTTTTTTTAAGTAGACGGATAATAAATTTTTTAGAAAGTAAACTATGTTTTGAATAAAACCCAGAATTATGTTCGTAAATATCTTAAGACTGGATATACTTTTAGTCTACTTTTTTTTTTTAGACCAAAAAAATTTTTCAAGAAATTATCTATTGAATAAAACAGAAAAATTATAAAAAGACCGAATAAAAAGGATGATTTAGTTAAAATTTCATGTTTATTTGTAGGATTGAATTTCTTGCTTTTCCTAATTTTTTTTTCATTGTAAGATATTATATATATAAAAAATGTTTTTAAAAGTAAATTATTTTAAGACCGGGTAAATACTTTTTTTTAAGTAGACGGATAATAAATGATAAAGAAAGTAAACTTTGTTTTGAACAAAACACAAGTTTTATAAAATAATGATTGATAAAATAGGATGATTTATTAAAAATTTCATGTTTTTTTGTAGGATAGTATTTTTAGATTTGCTTAATTTTTCATTGTAAGATACTGTATATGAAGAGGTTCTTAAAAATAAATAAGACTGGATAATACTTTTTTTTAGTAGCCGGATAATACTTTTTTAGTAGTCGGATAATAAATTTTCAATAAAGTAATATGTTTTAAACAAAACACAGAAATTATAAAATAATGACTGGATAAAAATAATGACTTGTTTCTTTGTAATATTTATAGAAATGTGTGTAAGAAATGTGTGTTAAGACTGAATAATATGGAATAATATATAATAATATAGATTCCATATATATTAATATATATGGAAATGTGTGTTAAAACTGAATAAAAATTTCTTTCAGTAGACGGGTAATAAATTTGCAGAAAAATTTAAAAATGCTTTAAACAAAAGCAAAAATTAAACAAAAAAAAACAGTAGAAATAGTAAACCTTGATTTTTTTGTAAGACAATATTTAATGAGATTTTCATAAAAGTGTACTGTTTTGATTCTGGAAAAAGGATTTTTTAATAGATGCAAAATAAATTTGAGAGAAATTAAATTATATTTTAAGCAAAAACTAATTTTTTTCATATGCTGTAAATCAAATAAAATTTTCATGGGAATTAAATTATAAAAAGTTTATTTAATTTAATCATCTAATAAATGAAAAGACAATGCATGTTTTGCGCAACTTATTAATGCATTTTTGTTTAGTACTTTTCAAAAATAGTTTTATCTAAAGAATAAAATATTTTTATCAAGGGAAATAAAAACATTTTTACCTATGAAAGAAAATTTAGAAATATTTAATTTTTTATACCAATATCAGTCTGATCATTGTAGTATTAATCTATTTTATTGCTTGACGCAGCAAAAAAAACTATAAAAGAATTAAATTATACTTTTAATTGTTTTTATAAAATGTAGAGTATTCACTTGCAACATTTAATTTAATAAAAATATAGTATGCACTATACAGATAATCTACACGTCTAGTCATCTATTAAAAATTTTATTCCTATATATTATTATATTTTATATGAATATAACATCGAGATAATTAATCTTCAAAAGTAATTAAATCTCCATATACTTGAATGCATATAAATTATTGAAAATATTGAAACCAAAAATATTAATTTATCTTTTTGTACAAATTAAAATATGTGGTTAAATAAGTAAAATATAAATATAAAAGAAATAAAAATTATGCTTTTTTCAGTTTTAGTTAAAAAAACTCTTTATAAGGAATGTTATTTTTTATAAATATATTTGTGATATACATATATTTATCCATTTATGTAAGTATATTTCTTATTATTTTAAATAACTCATTTTATCCTCTGTGTTCCATTTTTCTTTGAAATAAAAGTAGAAGCATTTCAAATATTCGAAAATAAAAAAAAAAGATACGAAGTCAAGGTTCACGGTATAACATTTTGAAAAATTTGAAAGAAAAAGAAAGAAATGATAAATATCCCAAATGAAGCTAAATCGATTTCAAAGATGGTTCCATGAAAGTGAAATTTATCTTCCGCGTGGTGTCCCATTGTCTCCAGGCTGTTTCTCGAATTTGGCAGCTTAAAACTCATTACCCTTCGCAGTGCATATTTCGAAGAGGAATATGTTCTCCACTATCTATTTCAAAATGGCAATAAAAAGTGTGTGAGGAAGGTAATATCATTCATCGGCAGAAGAAAAACGAAGAATATTTTTCAAAATGTCCAATTTCGAACGAAATGGCTTCATGTTTCTGCGCGGGGAAATGTTAAATGATTTCAGTGGTAAAGCGCACCGCGTACTGTTTTTTTCAGCGGGAAGGAGTGGTTCTATTAGCCACTATTGCATTGTCTGCATTATGAAATGTCATATAGGAAAAGACATTCCTTGGCGTGTCTTGCGTGATTCCTTCTTCTGAAACATTCTGTAATGGATGGCGAGAACGAAATGAGGCAACAAGATTACTTTTGGCAAAAAATATTAGATTCACGCAAGATGCAGAACATATGTATGTGTATTTAAATGTAATTGGAGAGTTCTCGGTTATATATATGTATAATAGTTAAGAAAGTTTGACAAAGTTATTTTTTTATTGTATGTGTTATATGATGATTAGAAATGCTCTTTGGTAAACATTATTTTATTAAAATATTAATTTTTATGAAATAATATTTCATATTTTTCATTTTTCTAAATTTTTATTTTCAGATATTGTTTATTTATTTGTAATATAGGTGAATAGAGTACTCCATTCTGTCATATTTCCATTAAATTGTGTTCGTATTACTTAAATAATAGTAATACTATTCACAGATATTTTCACATAATATCCTCTGATATTTATTACAGATGATTATAAATTCTTAAATACTGTTTTTAAAATCATGATTTTTTTTTTTTTTGAGAATCTTAGGGTTGAATCCCTCACCAAATTTTAAACACTTCAATTGTGCACTATACAGATTTCAGATGATTCGAAGATTTTTTTAATTATGGCCTATTATGGTAATTTATGGTTATTATGATAGTATATATCATCTAGACAGGCAGACGACTAATATAAAATTCCACAAAAAGAGAAAAAAAAATCAAACATGTATATCATTCCTTTAAAATATTTGACAGTTATAATGTAAAAGTTATTGATGATGATTGTGCTGCTCGTATTCAAATTAATTTTATTATTAAATTAATTTTGTTAAAATTTCCAAACTCATCAACATAAGAAGACGCATATAGTTCAGATTTTAATATATGGATTACGTTTGCTGAAACTATACAATCATCTTTTAAGGATTCTTCCAAATTAAAAATTTCAAGAAATGTGTTTACGGGAATTGATTTCATTGGTTTTATCTTCTCCCAGAAATTATCGGCCAAACGTCATTCAAAAGATTCTTATCTGTTGAAGTATGTTTTTTTTAAAGAAATATACTTTACCAGTTTCATTGAAAACTTAGTAAATATAATATTTGTTAGAATATTCTATCGCAGACGCAGGTGAGATATTTCGTAAGGTAATTTGAAAAAAAGTATATTAACACCCTTGTCCATTCACTGCATCTAAATATTTAAAAATATGAAAATAAAAATATCAATTTATAACTTTGAAAATCATTCGATCAATTTAACCAAATTTTTCTTTGCCGTTTTTGAATGTGAGCCACTTTTTATCTAAGTTATCCGCCACTGAATGGCACAAATGTAGCAGATTCGTCAACGTTACTATATGTGAACTAGATCTAATACGTTTACAGCCCCAATTTTGAAGAATAATTACAGGGATGGCGTCTGGAATGTTCTCACATACTTTCTGGACTCAACAAAATACATTATTATTTCATGATTTAAAAATGTTTTACCCTATCATACATACTGACTGTGTTAGAAAATTTGATATTCTTATGTATACAATTTTGGAAAATACTCATTGTCTGTTTAGAAAATTTATTAAATAATATTTTTTGTAGACGATATTTGTATTCTACAAAATTATGAATCTTGAAATATTTCAAGATACAGTTATTTTTCTTTCGAAGGTGTTTCCCGATAAGTCATTTATAATACATTCTAAACAATCCCACCCTTATAAACCAAAAGAATATTTTCTATTCAAAAAAACCGATTCATCCAAGCAAAATCTAATAAATAAATACAGGAAACCGAATTTAAAAAAAAAAAATCAAAAAAAAAAAATTTGATACAAGATACGAAATAAATACTGATAAAAAAAAGAATCAAGATAATGATTTACGTGAGTGCAACTCAAAATCAACAGCATAAATCTGCAGACTGGAAGTAAAAAAAAAAAAAAAAAGGAAAAAAAGATCTCCTTTGACTTAAAATCGTATTTTACTATGGCATATATCCAAAGTCTGTTTGCATGCAGTAAAGAATTCTAAAGAGGAAAGAAAAAACCCACTCGGGTCACCTGGGAATTGGATTTCGAGGCAGAAAGAAGAGCTCGGATATTTCTTGGGTTTTGGGAATCAGGAAGCATCGTGAGATTGGCATCCACAGCCTTTTATTTTCTGAGGAAATGGGCTTGCCTTCTTCAGACTCCTGGGTTTCATCTCTACGAGATCAGCGTACCCCTTTTGTAAGAGGTTTATAATTTTATGCTCTGAATAATGTGCATCTCCTAAAAAACATGCATCCCGTATTCAAATAGTGAAGTTCAGCACTGCAGACCAAATCTTTTACAGTGTATTTTATGTCTGTTGTCTGTACCAAATTGCATTGAGCAAACACGACAAAGAAATTTTTGTCTTTTGACGGATAGAACAATATGATGGAAATTTACTAGTGTTCTGGGGTTTGGTTTAACATATGTTTTCTTTTTAAACTATTAATTTCGATTTAGAAAATTTTTTTCCCAAACTGAATTATTTTATAGCTTGCTCCTCAGAAAAAAATTATTCAACCTCCTTTCTCAAAATTTACTTTAAAAACGCTTACAATTTAGAAGTAATAGACTAGATATTTAAGTAATTTTTTATCTACTTATATATCTTCATTCATCTTAAAAACATTATAAATGAAGATGTTGCAAATAAAACATCTCGAAACTTAAAATTTCTGTTGTTGCTGTAATGCAGCTGGCAATACAGATATAGTTAATCTTTATGCCTTAAGCAAGGGCTATTTTTGCAATTAATAAAGTTTGTAGACCATAAAGCAACGTTCTACGCAATAGAAAGATTAGATACAGAAAAATAGCAAAGAATAATACGACAATAAAAATTACGAATAACATTATAAATTATCTTAATGAGAAAGAAAAACCTGGTTTATACTGCCATCAAAGAATTGAACCTGGCCTCTATTTTTGGCAAAAAAATATTCTTAAATCACTGCGATTCGCTGTTGAAGATCCGTATAACTTGTATTTTGTGTGTTTACTTGGAAAATAATGTTATACTATGTTATACAAAAGATGAAACAGGTATGAATATTTTTCCTACATTTTCTTATTTTCTCTTATTTATATATTCAATGCCGTCTTACTTCTATTAATTGCCCCCAAGGTACCCGGGACCGCTATTACACAAAAAGTCCACTTTGTCGCGTCCACTTTGGGAACATAAATAGGTTTCTGATAAGAAAGTATCCAAACTTTAGTTTACTAATAACAAAATAATATGGCACCACATCAAATCTTTACTATAATGTTTATGTGTGCTTCTGTTAAAGCCACTTACATTTGAAATGGCAATTTTGTGTCAGATAAATTTAGTCATTTTAAATTAAGTACATTACAATTATACATTCATACAGAAAAAGTTTAAATAATAATAATATGATTATTACATAGCATTTTAATACTCCATTTTGTTGTACATAAACTGTTTTAATAAAAAAGTACGTACTAAAACTGAAGTTATTTTGCCAAGGATCTCAAGGTCGTATTTTACTCGAGAAGTTAAATATCCAAGTTTAATTCTCAACTGTAAAAGGGAACGAAATCATAAAGAGCACTTACCTTTTTATTTAGTTTAGAGAAAAATTCAGTATTCGAAATGGGATCCAAAAGTGACATTGCACAGTTGACACCTGCGAATGAGAGGGTAGAGCATCCCATTCGAGACTCCTACGGTCGTATTTATCCTTTTCTCTGTGACAACGATTCTCATGACAAAATCTTCCACTGAGTTCTCAGGTATCTGATGATTTCATGCGCCATCATAATAATCTGAGCATGAGGATAATTGAAGATTCGACGGTCTTTTATTTCTACTGAACCTGGGTGAACCAATAAGCTGCAACTGTCTATACTGTTTCTTTAATTCTAAATTAACAAATGATTGACGAAGATGATCTGAAGGTGTGCTACAACCTAGCATGAAGAAATGTTGTCAGAATTCAAGACTAGTTTGACGTGTTCTGGAGTGATTTTTTTTGTTTCAGAAAGTGTAAAGAAGCTATGGGTTAATAAACATTCTTCATCAAAAGGTTTACGGACATCCTGTGAAGGGAATATAATTTATATTTGAAAGTTCTACTATCCCAGGGATTACTCAATTTATTCTCATATTTTTTGTTTCGTTCAGGAGAAAATTAATTTATTTAGCAACATAAATTTACAATACAAAAATTAAACAAATATTAAAAATTTGTAAAGATTGCGAAGTAGAACTTTCATCCGTCATTTGTTTTATACTTTTATTTAGTTTTGATAATTTGGAATATTTAATGCTGATAATATTTTGTTACAGGTTTTTTTAATGATTTTAAATTTCACTGCTTTAAATCTTTTTATTCTGACCTATTTTATAATCTATTTTTTTTTACAATTTTTGCGTCATTTATGAACGTTTGTATTGAACATGCAGCTAATAAGAGCCTAGAAAGAGAAGATGCCTCTTAGTTTTCCTTATTAAGTACATAATTTTTATTAAATTAAAAAAAAACAGTACTAAAAAAATTGGAGAGAAAATAAAATACTAATAAAAACATATATTTTTCTATTTATTTAAATATACATGTTTTATAAATATATTTTAATATTTATTTAAATATACATATAAATATATATTTTTATCTAGTTGATAAAAATAAGTGATCTTATAAAAATGACCTGCAAAAGGAAAGTAATCCGATGTAAGAAAATGTCAAAAAAAGATGATGAAATTATATTACAGGATCACAAGTTCGTAAGTTAGCAGATTAAGTGATAAAATACATTTTTTTAAATTTTTAAAAAATTACTTTTTCAACTTTTATTTCAGGAGAATTTTTTTAAGTTTTTACTTTTAAATGTGCTTAAATATTTTATTAGAATTTTGCAATGATTTAAATTATACCAATTTAAATTATTCCAATGATTATAAATTATAAATCAACAATTTATGACATAATAATGAGACGTTTGTCTCATTATTTTATTTTCCTAATTTATTCCCAACTTTTAGGCTGCATAAATAAACCAAAATGTTTAAATCTTTTAAAATTCCTTGGTTCACTTGTCACTTTAAAGCAAAGCTTATCAACACATATTCAGAGTAAAATGAACGAAAACTGCAGAGCAGCAAAATACGAAATTTATGCACAAAAAGCGCCGAATACTCTGTTTATGTGTGTTATTTTCTGCACCAGAATGTATTACTTCAGACCCTTTTCTGCTTTCCTCTGCAGAAATGCTGCATGGAGGTCAGCTGAATAATCTTTCCTTGAATTTTGTCGAATTTTGCAAATACTACACCTCCAAACCTTTTTTTTTTTTTCTAGCTGTTTAGGAGGGGAGGAAATGCGAACATTCTTCCTCACGCTAGTATAATCGTGTTAACCTTGGAAAAATAAAAGTTTATGTTTATAGGAAAGAGTTTAAGAGGAATATTTCACAGTTTTGCGACATTCCTGGAAGATAAATGGCTGAAAGAATTTATTTAGAAAGTCATCTATTTTTTTTTTTTATTTTACGATATATAAATTGGAGGTATTGTAATTCGCATCATATGAATATATTACAATAAAAACACCTCAAATAATAATAATAATTTTTATATATTTATTAAAATAATTTTATTTTCTAAGCATTAAATCTAATAATATTATTCATTAGATATCCAGTACTATAATAACATTATATTGATATTCAAAAGAATAGTAGTATTCTTTAGATAAATAGTAATATTCATTATGCCTTCAATATTAAATAAACATTCCGTGAAATAATATTACTTTCTATGCATTTAATTAAAAAAATAATATTCACAAAGCGTTTTGCATATAATCATATTCAATAGCATATTAATACTCATACTATTACTAAACTATGTTAAATAACTCATTATCTTTCATATTTTCTTTGGAATAAAAGTAGAAGCATTTTCAGTATTCAAAAGTAAAAAAGGTTCACGAAAAAATTATTAAATTATTAAATTAACTATCAATATAGAAAAATATTAATTTCTCTTTTACATACCAATTAAAATATATGGTTAAATAAATAAAACAGAAATATAACAGAAATAAAAAAAACTTTACATTTTTAAGTTTTATTAATATATATATATGTGTGTGTGTGTGTGTGTGTGTGTGTGTGTGTGTGTGTGTGTGTGTGTGTGTGTGTGTGTGTGTGTGTGTGTGTGTGTGTGTGTGTGTGTGTGTGTGTGTGTGTGTGTGCGTGTAATGTCTGTGTGTGTATATATATATATATATATTCATATTTTCATTGGAATAAAAGTAGAAACATTTCAAATATTCAAAAAAAAAAAAAAAGATACAAAGCCAAGGTTTGAGGTATAATATTTTGAAAAACTGAAAAAAAAAAAAAAAAAAGAAATGATAAATATACCAAATTAAGCTAAATCGATTTCAAAGATCGTTCCATGAAACTGAAATTTATCTTCCGCGTGGTGCCCCATTGTTTCCAGGCTGTTTTTCGAATTTCGCAGCTTAAAACTCAATTACCCCTTCGCAGTGCATATTTCGAAGAGGAGTATGTTCTTCGCTATCTATTTCAAACAGCAATAAAAAGTGTGGCAAGGAAGGTAATATTATTCATCGGCAGAAGAAAACGAAGAATAATTTTCAAAATTTCCAATTTCGAACAAAATGGCTTCCATGTTTCTAGGCGAGGAAATGGTAAATGAAAGGCGAACCGCCTATTGTTTTTTCAGCGGGAAGGACAGGTTCTATTAGCTGCCATGGCTCAGAAATGGCTCTGCATTTTGAAATGTCAGAGAAGGAAAGACATTCCTTGGCGTGTCGTGCGTGATTGCTTCTTCCGAAACATCCTGTAATGGATGGCGCGAACGAAATGAGGCAACAAGATTACTTTTGGCAAAAAAAATATTATATTCACATAAGATGCAGAATATATGTTTATATATAGTTAAATTAATTGGAGAGTTTTCGGATATATATATGTATAATAATTAAAAAGTTTGACAAAAGGTATTTCGTTTATTGCATGTGTTATACGATGATTATAAATGTTATTTGGTAATCATTGTTTTTAAAATATTAATTTTTGTGAAACATTATATCGTATTTATCATTTATCTAAATTTTTATTTTCAAATATTTATTTGTAATTGGTGAAAGGATTATTACTCCAATCTATTTCCTTTAAATTGTGTTCATGTGATTTAGATAGTAGTAATATTCCCAGATATTTTCATATAATATATTTGGATACTTATTACAGATTATAAATGCTAAAATACTGTTTTTAATCATAATTCAATTTTTTGAGAATTTTTGTAATTGAATCCTCTCACCAATCTTTAAATACTTCAATTGTGCATTTTAATGATTTCGTATAATTCAAAGTTTTTTTTTTTAATTATGTATTGGCTTCGTGATAATGCACTCATGTCCATAAATTAAGGATAATTCAGAATCACACAGAAATTGAACTCTAAAATAAAAATTTCAAATTTAGAATTATCACACACATCTTTAAGAAGAATATGCAAATTACAGGAAACCACTAAATGGCGCGGATAGTACGTCACAATGACGAGAGTGTAAGAGAGGGGTATATAAGGAATGGTGGCAAAAGAAGTAAAATTGTTCTCAAACGATTTAAAAGGCTTTCAGTGCAATAACCTCATAGTATCGAGGAACTTGGAATCGTCCAGAGTGTCACCTTCAGGCTTTGGAAACGATTCCAAGATGATGGTAATGTGAGTAGATGTTACAGCACAGATCGCCCCCGAATTAACGTCGAATGAGGACCGGTATTTAGCAGTTACTGCCAAAAGAAACAGACTGATCACACCATCAGACCTGTCTCGTCAGCTCTCTTCAGCTACCGGTACGCCAGTTTCAAGGCAGACCGTTTACAGACGCTTAGGGCACATTGGTCTATATGATCGTAGGCCTGTCAGATATGTTCCACTTACTGCAACTCACTGTCGCCTGCGATTAACCTGGAGTAGAGAGCATGCATTGTGGACACTGCAACATTGGTCTTGTGTGATGTTTTCCGACGAGTCCAGGTTTAGTTTGCAGACTGATTCTAGCCGGACTTTCATATGGAGAGCGCCAGGTACCCGTTACCACCAAGAGAACACCATTGAACGACACCGTTACGGTGGTGCAGGATGGCTCGTTTGGGGAGGGATTATTCTTGGTTCCAGAACTGACCTGCATGTTCAGAGTGTAACGATGACAGGCCACATCTATGTGGTTGGCATTCTGGAACAACATGTACGTTTGTTTCGGGGCGCCATGGGTGCTGAATTTCTGTTTATGTATGACAACGTCCGTCCTCACCGTGCAAACATTGTAGACAAATGCCTTCAATTGGAGGATATCACCCGTATGGATTGGGCCGCAAACTCACCGGACTTGAATCCTATAGAGCATGTGTGGGATATGCTTAGCCGACGAATTGCAGCCCGTCAATCCCCTCCCACCTGTCAACCGGAACTTCGGAGGGCATTGCTTGATGAGTGGTGTAATATTTCCCAAGATCAGATTGTTAATTTGATTCTCAGCATGCCTGCATGGCGTTGTAAGGCCTGTATTGCATCGTCCGTGAGACATACTGCATTATTAACCATCATACTAACCATGTTATGCTTTTTTTTGTACATAGGTTCTTTTTTAAATTTGCTCCAGGGAGTAAAAATCGCAATTTTTATTAATTATGTCAAACATATAGCATCTTTTTTGCTCTTTATCTTTTGTTTAATAAATAGACTTTACAAATAAGTCAAATTTATTTTGCTTCTGTCTTTTTCTTTGCCTGAAATTCATTATCCTTAATTTATATACATGAGTGTATATACTGATTAGGCAGACAGACGGCTAATATTGAATTCCGCCGTGCAATTGCGTGTGCAACCATCAGTGTAACATGATTATATAGTTGATGATGTTTACAGTTGATAACTGTTGTGTAATTCATAGTTTATGCCATTGTTTTAACTGTCAGTTGATGCCACAGTTATAACTGACAGTTTAAAAAGCCGTACTTTAACTGACAGTTTTTAAATTTGCGTAATCAGTGTGATTTTAGCAAAATGAGATAGATTGTGACCTTAAATAAATAGCCAGATATTCCGTTGCAGTTTTTTTTATTATTATTTATGCTTAAATGCTTTACTTTCTGTGTATTGCTCTAGAAAATTATATTGAGAACACAAAGTAGTATTCACAAAAAGAAGTGTGGATTTCAGCGAATTCATGGACCATTTGATAAGACCACTTTAGAACTTGAACACTTTTGATAGAACACTTTATTTATAAAAAGCTTTCAATATATTAAATGTTTTCGAAAGTATAATTCCTTTTTACTTACTAGATAATTATGATTGTTTTTCTGAATAAATATCTGCGTGTTTATTATATATAAATAAAATGCATTTCTCAATTATTCTTCCAAATTAAAATCATGTAATCATCATGCAGGCAAAAAGAAGAGATCGGATATTTCTTGGGTTTGGGGAATCGGGAAGCATCGCGAGATTGGCATCCACAGCCTTTTATTTTCTGAGGAAATGGGCTTGCCTTCTTCAGACTGCTGGGTTTCATCTCCACGAGATCCGCGTATCCTTTTGTAAGAGGTTTATAATTTTATGCTCTGAATAATGTGCATCTCCTAAAAAACATGCATCCTGTATTCAAATAGTGAATTTCACCACTGCAGACTGTTCAAATCTTTTACAGTGTATTTTATGTCTGTTGTCTGTACCAAATTGCATTGAGCAAACACGACAAAGAAATTTTCGTTTTTTGACTGATAGAAAACAATATGATAGATATTTAATAGTGTTTTGGTTTTTGGTTTAATGTATGTTATTTTAAATATTATTAATTTCAATTTAGAGAAAATTTTCTCAAACTTAATTATTCTACCGCTCTCCCTTCAGGAAAAATTATTCAGCCTCCTCCCTTAATCTTTTCCTTAAAAAAAACACATTCAAAGAAATAAGTAGAGGTTAGTAGATATATAGATAAATATTTTAAGTACTGAAATATTATAAATAAAAATGTTGTAAAAAAAAAGACACCTCGATACTTGAAATTGTAATATTATTTATTAAAACCAACCATAATAACATTCGTGTAACAAACAGAAAAATAAAATACCGATGGACAATGTGAAAATAAAAATTAAGAATAACATTAAGAATTATCATAATGAGTAGGATGGTGCACTGCTATCAATAAAATAATCTTTGGCTCTAATTTTGACAACCACGATTAAACAACATGATTAACAACTCTAAAAACAATCTTGATTTGCTACTTGCAACAGTTTTCTTTTTTTCAATTAATAAATTTATGATAACCCTAAAGCAACGTTTGTTTGAGTATTACAATTTGTTTCGTAAAATATTGATGATGTTTTAAACAGACAAGTAAGTGCTTTTATTTGATAGTGGAGGTTTTATCAAAATTATATCCTGTTCAAAAGAAAATACTTTATTTAATTAACATTCGATGCCTATCATCAACAATTATTCCATACATTTAAAATTAAAAACTCGTTGGATACACTCAAATTTATACGGCGAAAAGTTGCAATTTTAATGAAGCATCGCTAATTCATAGTTTTGATCTACAAAGTTTAAGCTTTCTGTACAATATGAACTTATTAAATTAATTACATCAAATCACCAATATTTTATTATTCACATATTTTTTTTTTGACCTAATGAAACTTATAATGTGGGTAAATAATAGAAAAGGATAATAATTAATAATAAAACGAAAACGAAAGGTATAAGCACGCTAGTAAAAGGAAAAGTAACAAAATGAAAGAATAAATCATTCTGGGATTATAACCAAACCGATCAGCAAAAGTTGCTTTCATCTCAAATCTTTCCCCACAGAAGCAAACCCCCGTGAATGTTTACGATGCTCTTCTTATTAAAAAAAAAAAAGCGACAAGCATCGAGACATTCCACCCAAGGACATTCAATCAAGGAAGCATTCTGTTGTCTTCTCTCATCCTTGAACCCCAAAGACCAACAAGGGATCCAATTTTCCCTTTCAAATGTTGATTCCTCCTCTCCCCACAATAAACTCAATACACTGCCGGGCATTCTGTTGTTGTTGTTGTTTGTTGGTGGCCTGTCCTTTACATTCGGGTCATGGTCTCCGGAAGATGAGATTTCGTCGCGTGGACGTTGAGTGACAGAGATATATGCTCTGGTCTGGAGGGAATGTCCAGAAAAGAATGTTCTGATTGAAGGGGGGTGACTGAAGGTAGCTCAGGTGCATGAATTTCTGATGCTTACTGTCATTTTCTTTCTATCCAGAATCAAAGATAAGATTCTTTAATTTAAGTTTATTGCTTTTGCTTAATTTTTTCATCGTAAGATAATTTATATGAAAATGTTTTTAAAAGTAAATTGTTTTAAGACTGCTTAAAAAATTTTTTTAAGTAGATAGACAATACATTTTCAAGAAAGTAAACACAAATTGCAAAATAATGATTGGATAAAAAGGAGGATTTAAAATTTCATGTTTATTTGTTATATAATATTTTTTGTTTTGCTCAATTTTTTTCATTGTAAGTTAATATATATACAAATATTCATAAATATTTTAAGACTGGATAAATACCTTTTATAACTAGACAGATAATAAATTTTCAAGAAAGTAAATTATATTTTGAACACAACACAGAAATTATACATTAATGATCGGATAAAAAGGATGATGTATTTAAAATTTCATGTTTCTTTGTAGGATAATAATTTTAGATTTGCTTAAATTTTATCATTGTAAGATATTATATATATAGGAAAATATTCGTAACAGTTAATTGTTTTTACTTTTTTGTTTAGTAGACGGAAAATAAATTTTCTTAAAATTAACTATGTTTTGAATAAAACACATAAATTATAAAATAATGACAGAATGAAAAGAATGATTTAGTTAAAATTTCATGTTTCTTTGTAGGATAATATTTTTGATTTGCTTAATTATTTCATTGTAAGATGATATATATAAACATGTTGGTAAATATTTTAAGACTGGATAAATACTTTTTGTTTAAAATAGAAGGATAATACATGTTCAAGAAAGTAAACAATGTTTTGAATAATACAAAAAATTTATAGCATAATGACCGGATAAAAAGGATGACTAAGTTAAAATTCCATGTTTCTTTTAGGACAGTATTTATGGAAATGTTTGTAAGAATGCATTATTTTGGAATAAATAATTTATTTCAGTAGACGGTTAATAAATTTGCTAAAGAGTTAAATAAGGTTTTAAACAAAAGCAAAAATTAAACAAAAAAGAAACAGGAGAAATAGTAAAACTTAATTTTTTGTAGGACAATATTTAATGAAAATTTCGTAAATGTGTATTGTTTTAATTCTGGAAAAATATTTTTTTAATAGATGCAAAATAAATTGAGCAAAAACTAATTTTTTATATACTTAAATCAAATAAAAATTTCATCGAAATTAAATTATAAAAAGTTTATTTAATTTAATCATCTAATAAATGAAAAGGCAGCGCATGCTTTGTACAACGTATTAATGCATTTTGTTTAATACCATTCAAAAATATTTTTACCAAGGGCATAAAATATTTTTACTTAGAGAAATAAAAAATAGTTTTACCTATAGAATATATTTTTTACCTATGAAAGAAAAATTTAGAAATATTTAAATTTTTATATGAGTATCAGTCAATCAAAGGATTAAATTATATTTCTAATTGATTTTATAAAATGTAAAGCATTCATATGTGAGATTTAATTTACAATTTAAGAAAAATATATTATGCACTATACAGATAATATACATAACCAATTACATATTAAAAATTTTATTCCTTTATATTGCATTTTATATGAACATGACATAGAGATAATTAATCTTCAAAAGTAATTAAAATTCTATTTACCTGAATGAATATAAAATATTAAAACCATTGCAAAAAATGATTAAATTATTAAAGAAACTATCATTAACAAAAAATATTAATTTCTCTTTTTCGTACAAATTAAAATATGTGGTTAAATAATTAAAATATAAATATAAAAGAAATAAAAAATTTTACAATTTTTTAGTTCTATTTAAAAAAAACTCTTTAGAAGGGATGTTATATTTTATTAATATATTTGTGATATACATATATTTATTCATACAGATACATATATATATATTTGTTATTTTTGTCAAATAACTTATTTTATCTTCTGTCTTTCATATTTTCAATGGAATAAAAGTAGAAGCATTTCAAATATTCAAAAGTAAAAAAAAGATACGAAGTCAAGGTTCACTAAAGAATGATTAAAGAATGATTAAATTATTAAATTAACTATCAATACCGAAAAATATTAATTTCTCCTTTTCATGCAAATTAAAATACGTGGTTAAATAAGTAAAACATAAATATAAGAAAATAAAAACTTTACTTTTTTTTAAGTTTTATTTAAAAAAAAATCTTTATAATGAATGTTATATTTTACTAATATATTTATCTAATAACTAATATATTTTACAAATATATATTCATACAGATATATATATATAATTTGTTATTATGATAAAAAAAACTCATTTTATCCTCTGCCTCTCGTATTTTCATTGGAATAAAAATAGTAGCATTTCAAATATTCAAAAGTAAAAAAAAATATATACTTAGTCAAGGTACACAAAAAAATTATTAAAAAAATATGATTAAATTACTAAATAACTATCAATATCGAAAAATATTAATTTATCTTTTTAAAAAAAAATGCAAATGCATGCAAATTAAAAATATGTGAAATAAGTAAAACATAAATATAAGAAAAAAAAAGTTTTTATAACTAGTGTTATATTTTGGATACATATATATATATATATATATATATATATATATATATCTATTATTATATTAAATAACTCATTTTATCCTCTTACTTTCATATTTTCATTGGAATGAATAAAAGTAGAAGCATTTCAAATATTCAAAGTAAAGAAAAGATATGAAGTCAAGGTTCGTGGTATACTATTTTGAAAAATTGCAAAAAAAAGGAAATAAATGATAAATATCCCAAATTAAGCTAAATCGATTTCAAAGATGGTTCCATGAAAGTGAAATTTATCTTCCGCGTGGTGTGCCATTGTCTCCAGGCTGTTTCTCGAATTTCGCAGCTTAAAACTCAATTACCCTTCTCTTTTCTGGTATTTCGAAGAGGAATATGTTCCCCTATCTATTTCAAACAGCAATAAAAAGTGTGCGAGGAAGGTAATATCATTCATCGGCAGAAGAAAACGAAGAATATTTTTCAAAATTTCCAATTTTGAATGAAATGGCTTCCATGTTTCTGCGTGCGCGGTGCGGGGGCAAATGGTAAATGATTCCTGTGTAAAAGCGAACTGCGTATTGTTTTTCAGCGGGAAGGTGCGGTTCTGCTAGCTGCTATTGCTCTGAAATGGCTCTGCATTATGAAATGTCAGAGAAGGAAAGACATTCGTTGGCGTGTCTCGCGTGATTTCTTCTTCTGAAACATTCTGTAATGAATGGCGAGAACGAAATGAGGCAACAAGATCACTTTTGGCAAAAAAATATTACATTCACGTAAGATCCAGAACATATGTGTGTATATTTAAATGTAATTGGAGAGTTCTCAGATGTTTGTATAGTAATTAAGAAAGTTTAACAAATGTATTTATTTAATTGTATATGTTATACGATGATTAGGAATGCTATTTGTTAAACATTGTTTTTATAAAAATATTAATTTTTATGACATATTATTTCATATTTATCCAAAACTTTTTCAATTATTTATGCATTTATTTTTAATATAGGTGAATAAATTATCTGTCTATCCAATCTGTCATATTTAACTTTAAATTCTATTCATATGACTTAAATAATACTTACATTCCCAGATATTTTCCTGTAATATTTTCGGATATTTATTGCAGATAGTTATAAATTCTTAAATACTGTGTTTTAATCATGATTTTTATTTTTATTGAGTTGAATTCCTCACGGCTTGTGTTTGAAGGAATTCATTCACTATTTTTAAGAAAAGCCAAGAAAATAGATTTCAACGCATTAAAATCATAAAAGTTTTGTTGTCATTAAAAAAATACTTTTATGGTTTTAATCAGATGAAATCTATTTCTTCAAAAGTAAGAAACTTGACCAGTTCCATTGAAAATTTAGATAATATAATATTTTCTTGGAATATTCTATCGCAGAATTAGGTAATTTGTTATATAAGACAATTTGAAAAGAATATGTTGTCAATTCATTACATCTGAAGATTTAAAAATAAGAAAAAATATCTATATATTACAGTTTGAAAATCATTCGATCAATTTAACCAAATTTGTATTGTTGTTTTTTTAATGGGGGAGCCCCTTTACTTAAATTATCCTGGATTACAATGACAAAATTGTAGCAAATTAATCAACGTTACCCAAGGTGAACTGGTTCTAATACGTTTACAGCGAAAAATTTGAACGAATAATTCAAGGGATGGGAGTTGAGTGGTCCCAATTTCTTTCTGAGCTCAACAAAAGACATTACGACCTCAAGATTTAAAATGCTTTCCTCCATCATAAACACTGACTGTAGCCAAATTTGATATTCTTCGTATAAAATATATGAAAAACATTCATTGTCACTAAAAACAATTCATTAAACAATATTTTTGAAGACGATATTTTTTCTGCAAAATTATGAATCCTTGAAATATTTCAAAATACTGTTATTTTTCTTTCGAAGGTGTTTTCCGATAAGCTATTTATAATACATTCTAAACAAACCCACCCCCATTAACAAACAGAATATTTTTCTATTCAAAAAACAGTTTCGTCCAAGTAAATCGAATAAATAAATACAGGTAACTAAATTACAAAAAAAAAAAAAAGCAAATTCGATACAAGATAAGAAATGCATAGCGAAAAAAAAAAAAAGATAATGATTTACGTGAAGCAACTCAAAATCAACAGCAAGAGTAAAAGATGTCTCAACATCAACTCAAAATCAACAGCAAAATCAACAGCAAAATCAACAGCAACAACAAGAGACTGGAAATAAAAAAAAACGGAAAGGACAAAAAAAAATCTCCTTTGACATCTTAAAATCGTATTTTACTATAGCATATCCAAAGTTTGTTTGCATACAGTAAAGAATTCTAAAGAGGAAAGAAAAAACCTACTCGGGTCACCTGGGAATTGGATTTCGAGGCAGAAAGAAGAGCTCGGATATTTCTTTGGTTTTGGGAATCAGGAAGCATCTTGAGATTGGCATCCACAACCTTTTATTTTCTGAGGAAATGGGCTTGCCTTCTTCAGACTCCTGGGTTTCATCTCTACGAGATCCGCGTACCTTTTTGTAAGAGGTTTATAATTTTATGCCCTGAATGATGTGTGTCTCCTAAAGAAACATGCATCCCGTATTCAAAATACTGAAGTTCACCACTGCAGACTGTTCAAATCTTTTACAGTGTATTTTATGTCTGCTTCTGTACCGAATTGCATTGAGCAAACATGATAAAGAAATTTTTTTTTCTTTTGACTGATAGGAAACAAGATGATAGAAATTTAATAGTGTCTTGGTTTTTGGTGTAATGTATGGTTTCCTAAAAATTATTAATTTAGATTTAGAACAAAGTTTCTCAAACTTAATTATTCTACCCTCTCTCTTCCTGAAAAAAATATTCAGCGTCCTCCCTCAATTATTGCCTTTTTTTAAAAAATAGATATATAGGTACTTATACATATATACTTACATTTAAAGCATAGATAAAGTTATTGTAAAAAAGACATGAAATTATAATTATTTATAATTATTTATTAAAACCAACCATAACAATAGTATAACAAACAGAAAAATTAGATAACGACAGATAATGTGATAATAAAAATTATGAATAGCATTAAGTATTATCCTAATGAGTAGGATATTGTACTGTTATCAATGAATTAATCATTGGTTCTATTTTTGAAAACCATGATTAAACAACATGATTAACACCGCTATTAACAACTGTAAGAAAGCCTTGATTTGCTTTTTGCAAACGGTTTCTTTTTTTTTTTTTTTTTTTCAATTAATAAATTGGTGACCACCCTAAAGCCACGTTCTATTCAATACAAAGATTAGATACAGAAAAATAGCAAAGAATAATACGACAATAAAAATTACGAATGGCATTATAAATTATCTTAATGTGTAGGAAGAACCTAGTTTATACTGTCATCAAAGAATTGAACCTAATCTCTATTTTTGCCAGAATATTCTTAAATCACTGCGATTCGCAATTGATGATCGGTTATAACTTGCATTTTGTGTTTTTATCTGGAAAATAATGTTAGCTACATGTAGGAATATTTGTTATACTTATTTATAAAAGCTCAAACATGTACTATTACACAAGGGCTGTATCGGCCACTTTGGGAACCAGTGGCTTATAGTAATTCTTTCATAAATAGGTTTCTGATAAGAAAGTATCCAAACTTTAGTTTACTAATAACAAAATAATACGTCACCACATCAAATCTTGAGTATAATGTTTATGTGTGCTTCTGTTAAGGCTCGTTACATTTGAAAAGGGCAATTTTCGTGTCAGATAAATTCAGTCATTTTAAATTTAGTACCAGTTATACATACATTCATACAGCAAAAGTTTAAATAAGTATAACAATATGATTATTACATAGCATTTTAATATTTCATTTTTTTGTTATTTACATAAACTGTTTTAATAAAAAAAATACCTATTAAATGTGAAGTTATTTACCATGGATCTCAAGGCCGAATTTCACTCGGGAAGTTAAATATATAAGCTTAATTCTCAAGAGTATAAAGGAACGAAACCGTAAAGTGCAGTAACCCTTTAATTTAGTTTAGAGAAAAATTCAGTGCTCGAAGTGGGATCCAAAGATTCCGAATTTCGTATTCATCCTTCCAGTTGCGACAACGATTACCGCGACTATATCTTTCACAGAATTCTAAAGAAAAAATTAATCTATACTATAGCAATCTATTCTACGGCCGAGTCACTAGCGCTCTGGTGCGTGGCCATCACAGGTTTCGGGCTCGAGTCCAGCAGGTACTCTGGATGCTTGTAGTAATCAACACCAGAATAAACTTTAAACAGTAGGTTTGGTTTAATATGACTGTTCAGGTGTAGGACTGTCAACCCTATCCCGTGAAAGGAAAACAACATCTCATGTTTTGAATGTGGCAGAAGGCCTTATGCCACTATGGGACAGTTACGCCATTGAAGAAGAAGCAACACAAGTATGAAATACAAAAAAAAAAATAAAAATATTAAATATTAAAACCAAATATAAAAATATAATAATATATTAAAACAAATATTAAAATTACAAATATTTTATTCGTAATATTAATGTTACTAAATAAAATTTTCGTGAATCATTTGTTTTTACTTTTATTTAGTTTTGATTATTTGTAATTTTTGATACTGATAATATTTTGCTACAGGTTTTCATTACTGATTTAAAATTTTATTGCTTTTAATCTTCAGACCTATTTTATGCTCTATTCGTTTATTCTATTATATATATATATGTATATATCATTTGTGAAGGTTTGTATTGAAAATGTACACTCATGTCCATAAATTAAGGATAATGAAGTTCAGGCAAAGAAAGAGACAGAAGCAAAACAAATTTGACTTATTTGTAAAGTCTATTTATTAAACAAAAGGTAAAGAGCATAAAAGATGCTATATGTTTGACATAATTAATAAAAATTGCGATTTTTACTCCCTGGAGCAAATTTAAAAAATAAACTATTTACAAAAAACAGTATACAGTCTCCCGGACGATGCAATACAGGCCTTACAACGCCTAGACATGCTGTGTATCAAATTATCAATCTGATCTTGGAGAATATTACACCACTCATCAAGCAATGCCCTCCAAAGTTCCGGTTGACAGGTGGGGGGTTGACGGGCTGCGATTCGTCGGCCAACCATATCCCACACATGCTCTATTGGATTCAAGTCCGGTGAGTATGCTGGCCAATCCATACGGGTGATATCCTCCAATTGAAGGCATTCGTCTACAATGTTTGCACGGTGAGGACGGGCGTTGTCATCCATAAACAGAAATTCAGCACCCATGGCGCCCCGAAACAAACGTACATGTTGTTCCAGAATGACATTCCGATAGATGTGGCCTGTCATCGTTACACTCTGAACATGCAGGTCAGTTCTGGAACCAAGAATAATTCCTCCCCAAACGAGACATTCTGCACCACCGTAACGGTGTCGTTCAATGGTGTTCTCTTGGTGGTAACGGGTACCTGGCGCTCTCCATATGAAAGTCCGGCGAGAATCAGACTGCAAACTAAACCTGGACTCGTCGGAAAAAATCACACAAGACTACTGTTGCGGTGTCCACAATGCATGCTCTCTACTCCAGGTTAATCGCAGGCGACAGTGAGTTGCGGTAAGTGGAACACATCTGACAGGCCTACGAGCATATAGATCAATGTGCCCTAAGCGTATGTACACGGTCTGCCTTGAAACTGTCGTACCGGTAGCTGAAGAGAGCTGACGAGACAGGTCTGATGCTGTGCTCCGTCTGTTTCTTTTGGCAGTAACTGCTAAATACCGGTCCTCATTCGGCGTTGTAACTCGGGGGCGACCTATGCTGTAACATCTACTCACATTACCATCATCTTGGAATCGTTGCCAAAGCCTGGAGATGACACTCTGGGCGATTCCAAGTTCCTCGGATACTTCCAGCTGGGTACGTCCACATTCCAGTCGTCCGATAATTCTACCACGTAAAAAATCATCCAAATGCTTCCTTTGTGCCATAACTATGCGGTTATTGCACTGAAAGGCTTTTAAAGCGCTTGTGAACAATTTTACTTCTTTGCCAAGATTCCTTATATACCCCTCTCTTACACTCTCGTCATTGTGACGTACTATCCGCGCCATCTGGTGGTTTCCTGTAATTTGCATATTCTTCAAGATGTGTGTGATAATTCTACAGGTGAAATTTTTATTTTAGAGTTCAATTTCTGTGTGATTCTGAATTATCCTTAATTTATGGACATGAGTGCAGTTAATATAGGCAAAAATAGAAAAGATACATTTTATTTTTCTTATTACATACGTAATTGTTTATTAAATTTAACATAACAGAAAACTACAAAGAATGGAGGGAAAAATGAATCAAATAGTAAATGCGATACTAATAAAATTTATATTAATAAATGCAATACTAATATATAAAAATAAGTGATCTTAGAAAAAATGAAAAGTAATCCAAAATAGAAGAATAACAAAACATGATATTGATAATAAAAGTATTGATTTAATAATGATAATAATTAATGATTATGATACATAATATTGATTATGAGTTTGAATTTTTGTAAATTAATTTATAAGAAATTTTTAAACAAATATTTAGAAAATTATTTTAGGAGAACTTTTAAGTTTTCTTTTATATTTACTTCAGCATTTCATTAGAATATTGCAATGATTTAAATTATACCGATTAAAATTATTCCAATGAATTCAAATTATAATTCAACAATTTGGCAACAATGTGGCAATGCCTCTTTATTTTATTTTCTAAATGTACTCAAAATTTTTATGTAGCACAGATAAACAAAAATCTTAAAATTTCTTGGTTCACTTGTCACTTTAAAGCGAAGCTTATCAACATATATTCAGAGCAAAATGAACGAAAAGTGCAGAGCAGCAAAATACAAAATTTATGCACAAAAGCGCCGAATACTCTGTTTATGTTATTTTCTGCACCAGAATGCATTGCTTCAGACCCTTTTCTGCTTTTCTTGGCAGAAATGCATGGAGGTCAGCTGAACCATCTTTCCTTGAATTTTGTCGAATTTTGCAAATACTACGTCTCCTTTTTCTAGCTGTTTAGGAGGGAGGAAGTGCGAACATTCTTTCTCACGCTGGCACAATCGTGTTAACTTTGGAAAAATAAAATATTGTTTATGTTCACGGAAGAGAGTTTAAAAGGAATATTTCACAGTTTGTGACATTTCTCGAAGATAAATGGCTGAAGGAATTTATTTAGAAAGTCATCCATTTTTATATTTGAAGATATATGAATTGAAGTTATTTTAATTCGTATCGTATGAATTATGATATAATATATTACAATAAAAACCATCTCGGAAAATAATAATAATATTCATGTATTTTTTAAAGTGATATTATTTATTATTTATGAATAATAATATTCACTGTGTATTCAGTACAATAATAACTATCTTGGTATTCTACAGAATGATAATATTCTTTAAATATCCAATGTTATAATATCCATTATGCCTTCAATATTCAATAAGTATTCAGTAAAAAAATATTATTTATTGAGCATTCACTAAAAAAATAATATTCACAAAAAGCATTTTTGCATATAATAATATACAATAGCATATTAATACTCATACTATTGCTAAACTATGTTAAATAACTCATTTTATTTTTTATCTTTCATATTTTCATTGGAATAAAAGTAGAAGCATTTTCAGTATCCCAAAGTAAAAAAAAGATACGAAGTCAAGTTTCACGATAAAATGATTAAATTATTAAATTAACTATCAATACCGAAAAATATTAATTTCTCTTTTTCGTACAAATTAAATTATGTGGTTAAATAATTAAAACAGAAATATAACAGAAATAAAAACTTTACATTTTTAAGTTTTTATATATATATTATATTATATATATATATATATTATATTATATCTTATATTATATATTATATATATTATATTATATCTTATATTATATATTATATATATTTGTTATTATGTCAACTCATTTTATCCTCTGTGTTTCATATTTTCATTGGAATAAAAGTAGAAGCATTTCAAGTATTCAAAAAAAAAAAAAAGATACGAAGTCAAAGTTCGTGGTATACATTTTGAAAAATTGAAAAAAAAAAGGAAAGGAAATGATAAATATCCCAAATTAAGCTAAATCGATTTCAAAGTTCGCTCCATGAAAGTGAAATTTATCTTCCGTGTGGTGTCCTATTGTCTCCAGGCTGTTTCTCGAATTTCTGCAGCTTAAAACTCAATTACCCCTTCGCAGTGCATATTTCGAAGAGGAATATGTTCTCCGCTATCTATTTCAAACATCAATAAAAAGTGTGTGAGGAAGGTAATATTATTCATCGGCAGAAGAAAACTAAGAATATTTTTTCAAAATTTCCAATTTCGAACGAAATAGCTTCCACGTTTCTGTGCGCAAGGAAATGATAAATGATTCCGGTGGAAAGGCGAACCGCGTATTGTTTTTCAGCGGTAAGAGTGGTTCTATTAGCTGCCGTTGCTCTGAAATGGTTCTGCATTATGAAATGTCAGAGAAGGAAAGACATTCCTTGGCGTGTCTTGTGTGATTGCTTCTTCTGAAACATTCTGTAATGGATGGCGAGAACGAAATGAGGCAACAAGATTACTTTTGGCAAAAAAATTTTTGATTCACGTAAGATGCAGAATATATGTATGTATATATATTTAAATGTAAATGAAGAGTTATCGGATATATGTATAAGAATTAAGAAAGATTGAGAAATGTATTTCTTTAATTGTATATGTTATACGATGATTAGAAATAATACCATTGGTTAACATTGTTTAATAAAATATTAATTTTTTATGTAATTAATGTTTTATTAAACAATGTTACATAATGACAGTAATTCAGCGGGTATCAAAAAAATCAAGTATGGTAATATACAAAAGATAAGACCCTTTGAGTGTCAGTGTCCGAATCAAATAATTTTTTATTTAATATATTTTACAGATGATTAGTTAATTTGTTTCGATAACACTTTGAAATATAGTATGTTTAGTTCATTTTTTAGGATAATTACCTACACAATTAATATTTATAACACAAAGTTGTTATGTAGAATACCATATTATTAGTGCTGATATATGATGTCTGGACTTAGTAGCAATTAGTTATCTACGGAACAGAGAATCTTCTTTCAGAATAATTTTCTTTTAACAAGAACTAAAACGAAAGAAAGGGGACCTGGTGGCTAAGTGACTAGTTCTCTGACATTCGGTTCCGAGGGGTTCGAGTCTCGAAGGTGCCATGGATGTTTTCAGTGGTTCAGAATCCACTTTCAAACCATGGATCTTGGTCTAATATGATTGTTGGACATAGGGGCAACAGATAAAAGGAAACAAGACATGGGTAGACAACCCTATCTCGCTAAAAAGAAAACAACAATTCACATTGAAACATGTATTATTCCATTAAAATATTAAAAAGCATTTAGTTATAAATGAAAACGTTATTGAGGGAAGATTATACTGCAATCAAATCATATCCATCAAACACCAAGCATTCAAATTAATTTGAAATATTAAATTAATTTTGTTATGATTTCAAACTCATAAGCATAAGAAGAAGCATATAATTCAAATTTTTAATATATGGATTACATTTGCTGAAGATAACACAAACATCTTTCAAGGATTTTTAAAAATAAAAAGTTTCAAGAAATGTGTTTACGGGAATTGATTTCGCTGGTTTTGCCTTCTCCCAGAGATTCTTGACCAGTCATAGAAAACTTAGTAAATATAATATTTGTTAGAATATTCTATCGCAGAGGTAGGTGACATATTTCTCAAGGCAATTTGAAAAAGTATCTTAATTCAATTGTCAATGTCTTGCATCTAAAGATTTAAAATTTGAAAAAATACCAATTCTTAACAATTTGAAAATCTTCAATTCAGTTTAAACAAATTTTGTTTTTTTAATGTTGTTTTTAAATGTGAGGCACTTTTACCTAAATTATCTGGCACTAGAATGGTAAAATTGTAGCAGATTCATCAATGTTACTATGTAAACTGGATCTAATATGTTTGTAACCCCAATTTTGGACGAATAATACCAGGGGCGCATGGAGTGTTCCCACATTCTTACTGGGCTTAACAAAAGACATTACGACCTGAAGATTTAAAAAAAGCTTTCCTCCATCATAAATAGGGGTCTGATGGGCGAGTGGCTAGCGCTCTGGCGCTCGGTACCTTAAGTTTCAGGTTCGAGTTCCTTTCCATAGGTGTTTGTAGTGGTTCGGAATCCACTTTAAAACGTAGATTCCGGACTGTTTGGCCCTCGTGTGCACACGATTACCGTAGAGCGACTAGTCAAACCAAACCAAACCATCATAAACACAGACTGTAGACAAATTTGATATTCTTATGTTTAAAAGTTTTGAAAAACAGTCATGCCTGTGCAGAAACAATTCATTAAATAATAATTTTTTTTTTGAAGACGATATTATTTTAGAGTAAAATTAGGAATCTTGAAATATATCAATATACCGATATTTTTCTTTCGAAGGTGTTTTCCGATAAGCCATTCGTAATACATTCTAAACAATCCCACCCTATAAACAAACAGAATATTTTCTATTCAAAAACAATTTCGTCCAAGCAAATCGAATAAATAAATACAGGAAACCGAATTACAAAAAAATCAAACAAAAAAAAAATTCGATACAAGATACAAAATGTAAAGTATAAAAATCTACGTTTTAAAGTGGATTCCGAACTGTTTGGCCCTCGTGTGCACACGATTACCGTAGAGCGACTAGTCAAACCAAACCAAACCATCATAAACACAGACTGTAGACAAATTTGATATTCTTATGTTTAAAAGTTTTGAAAAACAGTCATGCCTGTGCAGAAACAATTCATTAAATAATAATTTTTTGAAGACGATATTATTTTAGAGTAAAATTAGGAATCTTGAAATATATCAATATACCGATATTTTTCTTTCGAAGGTGTTTTCCGATAAGCCATTCGTAATACATTCTAAACAATCCCACCCCTATAAACAAACAGAATATTTTCTATTCAAAAAACAATTTCGTCAAGCAAATCGAATAAATAAATACAGGAAACCGAATTACAAAACAAAAATCAAACAAAAAAAAATTCGATACAAGATACAAAATGTAAAGTATAAAAAAAAGAATCACGATAATGATTTACGTGAGTGCTACTCAAAATCAACAGCAAGAGTCTTGCCGACTGGAAATAATAAAAAACAGAAAGGACAAAAAAATCTCCTTTGACTTCTAAAAATCGTATTTTACTATAGCATATCCTAAGTTTGTTTGCATACAGTAAAGAATTCTAAGAGGGAAAAGAAAAACCCACTCGGGTCACTTGGGAATTGGATTTCGAGGCAGAAAGAAGAGCTTGGATATTTCTAGGGTTATGGGAATCGCGAAACATCGTGAGATTGGCAGCCACAGCCTTTTATTTTCTGAGGAAATGGGCTTGCCTTCTGGTTTCATCTCTACGAGATCCGCGTACCCTTTTGTAAGAGGTTTATAATTTTATGCCCTGGAATGATGTGGATCTCCTAAAGAAACATGCATCCCGTATTCAAATACTGAAGTTCACCACTGCAGACTGTTCAAATCTTTTACAGTGTATTTTATGTCTGTTGTCTATACCAAATTGCATTGAGCAAACACGATAAAGTAATTTTTTTCTTTTTGAGTGATAGGAAACAAGATGATGGAAATTTAATAGTGTCTTGGTATTAGGTGCAATGTTTTCTTAAAATTATTAATTTAGATTTAGAACAAAGTTTCTCAAACAATTATTCTACCGCTCTCTCTTCGTGAAAAATTATTCAACGTCCTCCCTCAATTATTGTCTTTTTAAAAAAAAACACACATACAAAGATACAAGTAGTAGTAGGTATCGGAGATAGTAGATATATAGGTACTTATACATATATACTTACATTTAAAACATAAAGTTGTTGTAAAAGACATGAAATTATAAAATTATTTATTAAAACCAACCATAATAATAGTATAACAAACAGAAAATTAGATAACGATAGATAATGTGATAATAAAAATTATGAATAGCATTAAGTATTATCCTAATGAGTAGGATATTGCACTGTTATCAATGAATTAGTCATTGGTTCTATTTTTGAAAACCATGATTAAACAACTGGATTAACAACCGCTATTAACAACTGTAAAAAAGCCTTAATTTGCTTTTGCAACCGGTTTCTTTTTTTCAATTAATAAATTGGTGACCCCTAAAGCCACGTTCTATTCAATACAAAGATTAGATACAGAAAAATAGCAAAGAATAAAACGACAAGAAAAATTACGAATAACATTATAAATTATCTTAATGTGAAGGAAGAACTTAATTTATACTGTCATCAAAGAATTGAACCTAGTCTCTATTTTTGCCAAGTATTCTTAAATTATTACTATTCGCTATTGATGATCGGTGATAACTTGCATTTTGTGTTTTTATCTGAAAATAATGTTATACTATGTTATACAAAAGCTGAAACATGTACGAATATTTTCCTACATTTTCTTATTTTCTCTTATTTATACACTCACTGCCGACTTACTTTTATTAATTGCCCCAAGGCACCCGACTACTATTACACAAGGGGCTGTCGGCCACTTTGGGAACCAGTGGCATATAGTAATTCTTTCATAAATAGGTTTCTGATAAGAAAGTATCCAAACTTTAGTTTACTAATAACAAAAATAATATGGCGCCACATCAAATCTTTAGCATAATGTTTATGTGTGCTTCTGTTAATTCTCGATACATTTGAATTTTTCGTGTCAGATAAATTCAGTCATTTTTTAAATTTAGTACCAGCTATACGTACATTCATACAGCAAAGTTTAAATAAGTACTAACAATGTGATTATTACATAGCATTTTAATATTTCGTTTTTTTTGTTATTTACATAAACTGTTTTAATAAAAAGTACCTATTAAAATGTGAAGTTATTTACCATGGATCTGAGGGGCTAATTTACACTCGGAAGTTAAATATATAAGTTTAATTTCAAGAGTAAAGAACGAAACCGTAAAGTGCAGTAAACCCTTTAATTTAGTTTAGAGAAAAATTCAGTGCTCGAAGCGGATCCAAAGATTCCGGAATTTCGTATTCATCCTTCCAGCTGCGAAGCAACGATTACCATGAATATATATCTTCCATGGAATTCTAGAGAAAAAAATAATATCACAGGTTTCGGGCTCGAGTCTGGATAACGCTGTACTCTGGATGCTTGTAGTAATCAGCACCAGAATAAACTTTTAAACAGTAGGTTTCGGTTTAATATGAGGCTGTTAGGTGTAGGACTGTCAACCCTATCCGTGAAAAGAAAACAACATCTCATGTTTCTGAATCTGGCAGAAGGCCTATGCCACTATGGGACAGTTACGCCATTGAAGAAGAAGCAACACAAGTATGTACAAAAAAAAAAAATATTACATATTAAAAACAAATATAAAAACATAATAATATATTAAAACAAATATTAAAATTACAAATATTTTATTCGTAATATTAATGTTACGAAATAAAATCATTTGTTTTTACTTTATTTAGTTTTGATTATTTGTAATTTTAATACTGATAATATTTTTGCTACAGATTTTATAACTGATTTAAAATTTTATTGCTTATAATCTTCAGACCTATTTTTATGCTCTATTCGTTTATTCTATTATATATATATATCATTTGGGAAGGTTTGAATTAAAATGCCGAGTTAATATAGGCATTAAATAGAAAAGATATATTTTAGTTTTCCTTATTATGTATGCAATTGTTTATTAAATTTAAAATAAATAAAACAGAAAACTACAAAAAGAATAGAGGAAAAATCAATCCATTAGTAAATGCGATACTAATAAAATTTATATTAATAAATGCAATACTAATAGATAAAAATAAGTGATCTTAGAAAAAATGAAAAGTAATCCAAGATAGGAGAATAACACAACATGATATTGATAATAATGGTATTGATTTAATAATGATAATGATTAATGATTATGATACATGATATTGATTATGAGTTCGAATTTTTGCAAATTAATTTATGAGACATTTTTAAACAAATTTTTAGAAAATTATTTTAGGAGAACTTTTAAGTTTATTTACTTACTTTTAAATTTACTTCCAGTATTTCATTAGAAAATTGCAAATGATTTAAATTATTCCAATGAATGTAAATTATAATTCAACAATTTAAACAATGTGGCAATGCCTCGTTTATTTTTATTTTTCTAAATGTACTAAAAATTTTATGTACACAGATAAACAAAAATCTTTTAAAAATTCCTTGGTTCACTTGTCACTTTAAAGCAAAGCTTATCAACATATACTCAGAGCAAAATGAACGAAAAGTGCAGAGCAGCAAAATACGAAATTTATGCATAAAAACGCCGAATAGTCGTTTATGTGTGTTATTTTCTGCACCAGAATGTAATGCTTCAGAACCGTTTTTGCTTTTCTCGGCAGAAATGCACGGAGGTCATCTGAATAATCTTTGCTTGAATTTTGCCGAATTTTGCAAATAGCAATACGTAACT
>BPLR01019987.1:0-107260 GCA_021605095.1 Caerostris extrusa
TGTCTTTTCTCTCTGTAATTATACACTTATTAACATCGATACATTTTGTGTTTTTATCTCTAATTTGCAATCTCTTATAATGCATTATATGAATTGAAACAATAGAATTTTCTTTTAAATTTATATTTCATTAACATTTCTGTTTCAATGGCTGTTTGTTTGATTAATGTTTTATGTCACAATGGTTGACAATGGTAATGAACGGAGATTTGGTTGAGATCCGAATAAATGATATATGGTAGTATAAATTCTTTCCGATATTTAAAACCATCCCACAGTGTGAATCACTAAAGTACAATGTTTATTAAAATCGTATAAGCAATTGAATTAACCTTTAAATGAATTACATAAATCTAAAATAACAACATGAACTGTTTACACACACAGTTAAAAGAAAGTTAATTAAGTTCTATCTGATTCTATGTTAGCTTATTTCTTTGTTGAAGGACATCATCTATTGTTATCCAAAATAGTTTAAGTGTTTAAAATTTTTAGTGGCGCAGATTTTTATCTCCTAATTGTGATTGTGATGATAATTTCCGTTCAGATAATGATTCGTGGTGGTGATTTTCATCCTAATAATTAATGCAAATTTAATGATGTAGAAGGCAATAGTTTACATTTGATTATGTCATATATGTCCTTTGAATTTTTATTTTTAATTATTGTTGGTTTTTTTTTCTGTTAAGATTCTTATTTAAATATATAATTGATATAAATTTTTTTTTTTTTTCTGTCAAACGCAGATCGAGAATTTTTTCAAATTTAGTTCATCTTTAGGAATGGGTTTAATTTACCAGTATTAATTATTGCAAAAAAATTGAATAAGTAGCTGATGCAGATCGCTAAGAATCAAGACTGGCAGAAATAGCAAGGTCAGCATATTTTGATTTTAAAGGGTAAATTTGCATAAGATTCTATTTTTGACAAAGCCTTCCTTTTTTTTTTACAAAGGAAACAACTAACATGAATGCCAACGCAATGTTACCTGTCTGTATTTCACATAAAAAATTTAGATATATAAACATGAAACAATTAATTTCATTAATTCAAAATACTTCTCATCGTCTAAAAGGGTTTTTCGAGAGATAAAACTTATTTCAGTTATTTTGCACAGGAATAAATAAAGAGAGAATTGTCTTCAATTTTGTTCTTAACACAGTCCCAAAGTGTCATTGAAACTTCAGATGTTATCTTCATAAGACTCAAGGTTGAGTTCAAAAACCTTCAATAACGAGCAGGCTGGGTATCATCCAGAGCATCTGCTCCTGCATTATACGAAACTTCAGCGCTCTTGTTAAGAACGATTTAAATGGATCTATTTCCTGGCCTCAAGTTCGCGTTTAACCTTGTCAGGTGTACTGAAAATATAGGTTTTTGGAGTATTTATTATGTTTGCATTTAGAACTAGTATATCTGTTCTACCTTTATTTCGTCGTATTTTTCCTAGATAATTTTTAAGGACTTACACGACTTTCTTTAAATTATATTTATTAAGAATCGTACAGTATTTTGTTCAACATCAGGGGGTAGATTTTAGTTTAAAAATAAATAAAAAAAAAAAAATGAAACAAGTGTTAATATTTCGAAATTATAATTAAAGAATTTTATCATTGAGGAAAAATTTATTAGATATCGTAATGGTTTCATTGACTATAAAATTTCATAGAAAAGTTGTTTATATGAATTTCGCATATTAAATTTTTTTTTCCGAATTCTGGGCAAGCATTTAAACTAATTTAGTCTCCATATAAGTAAGTAATTCAATTTAAATTCCTACTGATAGGAGATATTAAGATTTTGAAGCTAGTACATTTATTATCTGGAGTGACGTCCGATTACAAACCGGGGTCTGATGGACAATTGGCTAGCGCTCTGGCAGTTGGAAGCACAGGCTACTGGTTTAAATCCTTTTTGTGGCATGGTTGTTTTTTAGTTGTTTGGAATCCCCGTTGAACTGCAGGTATCAGTTTAATTTGCATAAAGTGTGCACAAAACAATCTAGTGCGACAAGCCACACCCAAGCCGATAACCAACCGAAGCAAGTTCTTGTGAGAAGAAAGTCTCTGAAATCGTCTGTTGAGAGATACTAATTGCGTTACGTTACTTATTAATTAGTGAAAAAAGAAAATAAGAATGCTTGCAAAATGCTTTTCAAGAACTCCTATGTAACCCTAAAGTGTCAGGAATGGGCTTGGGTTTGTTATGACATTACTCTAGATGGCTCAGTATGTGTGTGTATGTAATGAAAAATTAACAAGAAAAAATTATCAATATTCAGTTATACTGACTAGAAAAAGGAAAAAATGAACACAAAAACAAACTCTAAGCTTTATACATACTTTCCCTTCCATACCACCTATGATACTGGGGCCGGAGGAAACAAAATAACCTTGAGAATTCTCCCCAGACTAATTTTTCTAAAGATCAGTATTCAACAAGCCCTTTAACATCTCATTCAGCCCAATGAATGGAATAATGCTACATTAACAGATTAACATTTTGAACTTTGCAAGTCAAACATTATTGAAATAATTATTTTCCATTAAACCTTGAAAAATTATAATTCCGAATCGTACCGAAATTTTAACAGCATAATCAAGTAATTTAGATTTTCTAAAAAGAATCCACTATTCAAAATAACAATTTAACTTCTTTAGCAGGAATAAAAGGATTACTAACAGAAAATTGAAAAGTAAAAATAAATCAGAATTTGCTTATCCTAAATGTAAGCAATAAAAATAAATACGAAATTAAAAAAAAAAAAAAAAACATTATTTGCTTTTAATGTTTTCAGAAAACTGTTTCAAATTTTTTCTAACCAAATACTGCATCATTATGTCCCATGCAGAAAGTATTTTTCTATTACTCTTCTTCTTTATTTTCTTGCAAGTCGCCCCCGTTTTAATTCGACTTCATTACTCTAATCATAAGAACGTCGTCGGTCGCACGAATTCAATCGCTCTCTTATTAACGAAAGTATCGTAAAATAATCCTCAACTACTTTGACGGTGATGAAATCTTTTTTTCTTTAATTCTCATTAGTGGAAAACCGTCCAAACTTTAAATATATCCGACAACTTTCTTCCTACTTTAAAGTGATATTTCTATTTTTATTTGTTTTTAAAAAATAAGTCTGATTAAAAATTGAAAGCATTTAGTATTTTAACTTTGATGCCACTTCCGTTTTCAGATTTTGAAATGATAATTTTATGTACCATGAACTATCACATTAGAAAAGTGTTTTTGGACTCGAATTCCCCTGAGAGTTATTTTCTAAATTCCTTCATGCAAAATTCAAATTCACATTTGCTGAAAAATTTGAAGTTAATTGAAATTACTTAGAAAACAGTTTATAAAAGGATTCACATTTACTTAAATTTTTTTTTTTTATTTCAAGCATTCTTTTAAACTCAAGTACTTAAATATTATTTACAGCATTTTTATTTGATTAAACATTCGCATTTCAAGGTTTTTCATTACATAAGAATTTTTTTTTTTAAATTTAAATATTACTTTTTAACTTGCTTGCTTTCCAATTAAATTAGTGAGTTTAAAAACAGTATTTATGGAATATGTTTGTGTCATTTCTTTCGTACTGTGTATAATCCTTACATTACCGTAGTTTATTCATTACATGATGATAAATTTTAGAAGCATATTCTTTAAGTATACATACATTTTAACCAAGTTTGTCTCCATTTTAATTCTAAAACGACTAAAATTGTATGATATTTAACAAATTTTAACATCGATTCATGGTTATATGAAATTTTATATTAAAAAAAAAAAAAAAAAAAAAACATGTTAGATAATTTGAAAAAAAAACAATAGTAATTAGATTGTTTGGTTGCCCATATTGTTTTAAAATCAAGTGCGATAAGAACAAAAGTACAAAAAATACATGTTTTCTTATGTAAGAACATAAAATACATAAAATACAAAAATACATACATCACTCAATAATTTCCCTACTTGTCGTATTGTTTGTTCTCACACGGCGTACCTAAATGAATCTCATTTTTTCCCAATCAAATGTTATATATTAATATAACTCTTAATTAAACTATATTAATGATTCACTTTGCTAATTTTTTTTGCCTGCCTATTCCTCTAGACCTTACGATGGCAGCAGAAAAATATCCATTAATATTCGATTAAAAAATTTGTGTTTTTTATCGAAACTTTTTTTGATGTTTGTTTCTATAAATAATTGAATAATTTTTCAAAGATAGAAAGCCATTGTTGGTATTCGCAGAAAAAAATGTATCGAAACAAATGAAAGATACACAGCTTAGAAGCTTATTTGTAAAGAACAAAATGTCTTGAAATTATTTACAATAAGAGGTCTATTTTTTAAAAAAAAAAAGAAGATTTCTATAAATAAATGTTGCCTCGAGAGAAATTCTCGAATTTCTTTGGAAAAAGAACTAAGCACTTTCGGTAGATTTAGAGGCAACTCGCCGTAAGCTAACAAAGGTTAAGGCTTTTGATGATTTCTTTGTAACTCCTAACAAAGGATAAACTTCCCGGAGAATTATAAAAGAGATTAGATTCTGAAAAACCTATTCAAAAATTAAATGAAAATTATTTGATGCCTTTTGCAACAAACGTTCATAAAAAAAAAAGATTGTTTTTATTATGAGTATACCGAATGCTTTTTAAATGTCTGCAAACAAGCGTGAATACGTCTATACATTTAAAAATTGAAATGTCAAATAACAAGGAAAACAGAATATTTTTTTTTTTTAAATTTGTGTAGTGTTCAATCACGTATGCATATGTATTTAAACAACAAAAATGTTTCTGCAAAAGGCTTTAAAACTTTTGAATGTTATTTATTTACTGTAGATTTTAAAAGTAAATTGTGTCCAATTGTGGTTAGATATTGATTGATTTCTTTAAATATTCAATTATGGCTTTTATGACTGTTTTTCCAAGCATTAGTTTTATTCTGCTTCTTAAATTTTTCATTTCAGTTCAGGTTTTTACATTATCAGTCTGATGCGTTAAAAGATTTTTTTGTGTGCTTCGTCAACTGTAAGCTTATGTCTCACGTGAGATTAGTAAGTGATATTAGAAGTGAGTACGTTAAGTGACACGTTATAATCACACGTGAGATCAGTAAACATTCAAAAAACAAGACTATCCAAAAGAAATACAAAACACGTGACTTGATATTGACAGTTGGTCACTTGGAAAATTAGTCCTTGTTTCAATAAATGTATTTTATTAAAATAAAATTTTCTCGTGGTGCTCGTGGAGATAATTTCTTTACACACATTTTTATGGGCGCTACAGGCAGTGTACCAGAAGATTATCACATTCACGCGGGATAAAAACTATTAATTTTGAGAGGTAAAATCAAATATTTCGGACTTTAAATGTCAATTTATTACAAAAGCCTTTTTGATGTCATTTTCGTTGAATAATAAGAGATTTGCACAAAGAAAATTATTTAGACAGTTTAAAAAAAAGTATCTCTAATTAAAAATGAAAAATAGTAACTATCCATTTTATATTTATTTCAAAATATCTTCAAATATTTAAATAAATGTTGCTGTTATCATTTATACACAAACATGTCATTGGAGATTTCACATATTTAGATAAAGTCTAGTATATTTTTTTTCAAATTATGTGAATATATCTTACACGTATTTAACTTCTAAAAACTATGAGTAAAAAACTGTATTTTCCCATTACACAAGCCTTTAGATACATTTACAGTTACATCATTTCTTTACACACATTTTTGTGAATGCTATGGACAAGAAGAAAATCATATTCAAGCGGGATATAAGAAGAAAATCAGATTCAAGCGGGATAAAAATTATTAATATTGAGAGAAAACAAATCTTTAGGATTTAAAATGTCAATTTATTATAAAAGACTTTTGATGGCATTTTCGTTGAATAAAAAGCAACTTTCCTTAGTACATCATTTAGATAGTCTCAAAATTGTTATTAACTAAAAATGAAGAATAGTAATTACTTTTTGTAAATTTATTTTCAAAATACCTTCAAATCTTTAAATTAATTACGGTGTTATTATTGATCTAGAAACAAGTCATGAGACACTTTCAATATTCAGATAAAGTTTAGGCAATTTTCCTTCAGAATTACGTGAATAGTTTCATTTATCTTTTAACAACATGAGTAAAAAAAAAATGTATCCTTCACTGTAATAACATATGAATGCATAATCATTTATACACTCAATTATACTGTATTTAAACTTTCAGTACTTCGTTTTGTGTCGGAAGTTTTCATGTTAAAAAAATTCCATAAATGATTGATGATACCTACAAATACCACTTGCAACAAACTATTCATAAAAGTTCTTAAACGTCCACATTCATCACAAACAGTAATAAAACCGTAAGAATCATGCTCGTTCATTAATCTTCAGATCTGGTTCATTAAATCAATATATTTCCTCTTTGAATCTAATTATCTACTTAAAAACTGAATGGATTTATTCCTCCCCATTATGGATTCCATCTTGAATGCTTAAGCGTTAGAAAAGATTAGATTTAGATTCATTTATTTTATTGAAACATTATTTACACAGCAAAAAAGATTTCTTTAATTTCTTATTGATTTTAGGCATTTTAATTTACTTTTCTTTTAAAACTACAAAACTTTCTCAACACCTAGATGGCCTCAAGATTATTTTCCCTAGCTTCTGTGACCTCTAATTTTATTTTTCTTGCCCATGAAGACAAGTCCCTGGAAGTCATATTTAATCTGCCAAAAAACAAACAGCACGACGTCTTAACTTAATATTTATTGGTATCCAAATAACGTATTTACTTTTACTACTAAATCTAAGCAAATAATATTTGTCCAACTAAATTTTCTGCGAATAGTTTCCGACTACACTGTTGTCTTCTCCCCTATTCTAAATTGGATTTTCCTCTCAAAATCCAGTTCTCTCGTTTCAATTTCAGAGGCGCTTCAGTTATTCACATGTACCATTTAAATGAGTTTTCGACTAGTGCAATGTTAGATTTCAATTAGCTTCTTTCCCGCAAAATGTGTTTATTTATAATTTATTTTCTTCCTGTAATTATACACTTATTAAGATCAATAAAAAATGTTTTTTATCTTTAATTTGAAATTAAGCCATTTTTTTCTTATATTGTACTCTATGAGTTGAAATATGGTAATTAAAAAAAAAAAAATCTTTTACATTTATATTTTATTCACCTTTTTATATTAGCGGTTGATTGATTGATAATGTTTTATGTCACAAGTGTCATATCTGGTTGAGCTGCTCCAGCAAATCATAAAACCTTTTTGATTTAAAATCATCCCTTACTGTGAATAATTAATGTATAAAATGTATTAAAAATGTAAGACTGTTGAATTAGCCTTTAAATCAAATACATAAATCTAAAATAATGTTAACATGAACGAATTTAAATACAGATACATCGCATCTTTATTAAAAATCAGTTATGGATGAAGTTTTAACTGACTCTATTCTACCCCATTTCTTTAATTAAGAATATTATCTATTTTTATCCAAAAATAGTTTAGTTGTTTAAACCCTTTTAATGGCGCATATTTTATCTCCTAATTGTGTTTTTAATGATTCCGTCCAGATAATGCTTTATGTTATTCTCATCCTAATAATTTGAATTTTGTAAATAAGTCCTTTATGTCCTTTGAATTTGTTTCTATTTGTTTTCTTTTTCATTTAAGATTTTTTTAATCAGCTAATTGTTATAAATTTGTTTGTTGTTGTAGAATACAAGATGAGAAATTCTTCTAATTTATTTTAGGAATAGTTTTATTTACCAGTACTAATTATTGTAAAAAATATATATAATGAAATAAATAAAACAGCAAGCTGATATCGATGGTGTAGTTTCAAGACAACCCGAAGTAGCAATATGAGCATATTTTGATTTTAAAAGAGAAATAGGCTTTAATTTTTATTTTATTTATTTTTTTTTAGTAAAGGACAAATAATACCAATTATATTGCAGTCAGTAATAATCGAAACGAAAAACGCAGGTCGAACTATTTCAGTATTTGCGTGTATTGTCTTTTGCTAGATACATTTTCGCATCGGAAGAAACAAGTAGAACTGCTAGTTTTTTTTATCTTCAGTATAAAATATGTGCCTTGTGCCTTGTTAGATTTAATTATAGTAATTTCTTTCAGTATGCTACTAAGTGCAAGATTTAAAATGCGATGATTGAACAGTTTGAAAAATTTGTTTTTGCAGCTCACTGAAAGTAGCCATAATACCAATAGTTGTGTCCTCTTAAACCTTAGATATTTATGATCTTACACAACAGTTAATATATTCAGCTTTTTTTTTTGGGGGAATAATGGAAATACGGAACAAATTAGAAGCCAGAGAATTTTGATTGTTGCCGAGGCGTCAGCTTTTAGAAAGCCAATAGAGCATAGAATTGAAAAGGAATTTGGGTACGATGGAACATTTTTACTATGGTTTTAGTATGCACCTAAGTGATCAGAATCTTCATCGTGTACAACTGCACTTTTTACAGAGATGACGGGACGTGATGCCTTACATGATTTATAAGCTACTCCAGACCAACGGATCTATGAACTACCAGCCGGGGATACACAGGAAAAAGATAGGATGTACTGTTCATTTCCAGAAGTGATGTTCAAAAGAAATCTGTTGTGAATGATCAAACAGAGCACGCGAAAATCGCAAATCATTTACCATGATCATCTTTTTTTCAGGTACATGGATCATTACACAAGGAAAAACGCGTTGGTCAGAATAACGATCGTGTCAGTAAAAGTTGAACCAAATCAGAAGAACTAATTGAAATATTAGCTAAAATAAGTGAAGAAGAATAATAAGAAAATGCGAAAAAAATTGTAAATACTTAAGAGGTGACAATCTGGTAGGACAACGAAACAAAGGTACGAGGAAGTAAATATGACAAAGACAAAAAAAAAAAAAAAAAAATTGAGACAAAAAGATTCGTGAACCACGCCTGAAAATTTTTACAAATGAGTGAGTAATACAAATACAAAATCACAAATATAAATGCATATCCACAAGCAAATACAAAAATCTAAAATTAAAACTAGATAAAATTGTTAAAGTACAAGTAATCGTTTACAAAATTACTTTTTTTACAGTAAGTCGTTTCTATAGAAAATTAATATTCTAGTAAGAAAATTGTTGAAATAACATTGATCCATGCTGCAAAGTACATATAAGCTGTATGCCATTTAAATACAATTCCCAGAGGAAAAAATTATGTTCAAAATAATAAAATAAAATATAATTAAAATCTGAAACGCTTAAATAAATACAAAAGGTTAACAAATAAAAGATGGAAATTCTTGATATATATAATTATAAATATAAAACAAAATTTTTTCATTCTTATATTTTAAAACCACTAAAAAAAATTTAGGAATAAAATTACCATTACAGCAATACATTTTGAAAAAAATAATTTCTAATGAATATTATAACTTTACATATATTATAGCTTTAAATTACCATTATAAATTAATAATTTTCAATAATACTGATCTGATATTTTATATTCAGCATAAAGTAAAAAGAATAATAATCCACCTCCTGAAATGACGTAAACAGAATCTGCTGTCATACTATAAATTTCCTATAAAATACTATTTGTATAATTTTCTGTGAAAAATTATGAATTAAAGTGAATTATTTATGTACAAATCACTAAAGAAAATTAATTAGAAATTCACACGTGTTTATCACATTTATCTAATGCATTAGAGAACATACCACAGTCTCATGAGCGTTTCTACCAATCCAATTAACAGTGCCTCATGCAAAGCCTGTCAGTTGCGGACTTTTTATTGAAGGCACCACTCTCCAGTCATCCCACGAGTGCGTAATTAAGAGCCAGAATCATCCAAGTACTATTAGTGTAAAGAATGTCTCTGCAAGATCTGCCGGTCGTTATCTTTTATGACCGTTAGTCATGCGTTCAATGACATCTCAGAAGATGGCTGAGCAATTTTAAAAGAGCAATAAATCTATGCAGATTACATGTAATGTCGAAGTTCTAGGGTTCTAATATTTTATGAATAAAATGTCAGAAATGACTTACATACATATTAAGGTGGAGTTCCTTGAATTTTATTCAAGAAATTGAGACTGAATTTTATTATTAAATTTATAATTAAAAAAATATATTATTTTGTAAAAAAAAGTGTTATGTGTTCATATATATGTCAGGTTGTTTTTCAACTTAAATTTATCAAAAGAAAGTAGTGTTTTAAATGTGACTTATTTGATAGATATGACTTCTTTTCATATTGTTTGGCACATATTGACTAACACCTGGAAGTAATTTTTTGTGGAACCAGCGAGGGAAAACTCAACACTATCGTTACACTTCATAATTTTTGTAGTGTCATGCGTTGTTGAAAGTGAAAAAAATTTAACCATTTCTAATGAGTCGCAGGTTGCTCCACATCGTACATTAATGCAGATCACGAGTAGTGAAGAGTTTTAAAGTTTAAGGTGAATGGGTAGCATTTTATCTATACATTTATTTATTTGTATAAAAAATAAAAACAAGAAATCCAGGGTATTTTCGCACAGCCACATAACTTCCTTGCACCAGAATTTTAAAGAAGGATCTTAAACCAAACTGACTTGTGTTTTAATAGATGTAGCAAATGCCTACATGATCGATGGTCATTATCGATGCAAATAACGAAAAATAAGCTTCCTGAACATTTAAACTACATATGTGAAGACATCATGAGACTATTCTGGTCATTTAACTTTTCGACGTACGGTTATCTAGACTTTAAAAATCATAGGCAATCATACACCATCATGTATCTGATATACGAAGAGAAATGCTACGAAACGTTAAGGAACATTTCGATAATAGATTCCAGCAGTTTTTGGATGATGGAGAATGATGACGTTTGCAAGATGTCATTTTCAGAACTTAACATCGTCATAAAACATTTTTTAGTTTTCATTTAATAACGGTATGGATTAAATTTTTGAATCTGTGACTCGAATATAAAAAAAATGAGTTCGTTGTATTTGATGCATCTTTTTATTTTAAAACAGTCTGACATTTCAGTTTCAACTTTATATAAAGCATAACAATACCTTAATGCATAGATAGAAATTAGACTGACTTAATTATAATTAGTATTATATTATATTAGAATGAGTTAAATATAATTAGAAAAATAAATGTGTCACAGAAAGAGAGGCTAAAGTATTTTTCAATGATATTTGTTTTCAGATATTTATTCCGAATCACAACAGGGTCATGCAAAAAGTTAAATTCTCCTGAAAAATTTTCTTTGATCTAATTATACATTATAAAAAGAGTGTGTCAGTCACAGATAATAATTACCTCTAGAATAGAATAATTTTTGAAAAAAATAATTTACATTAATTAAAAATATTTAACTTTTTAATATGAAAAATGTTAAGCGTGTGGTAAACACAAACATAATTATAATTGTTTACCCATTATATAATTTACTAAATAAAAATAAAATAAAAAGAAATTTAAAAAAAAAAAAAAAAATAGAAATAAGTTGATAGCAGTGAAGTTCATTTCTTCCTTAAAACTTTTAAATAATAAAAAATTCACCAGAAAATCCTGGAAAAATAGAGTCACTCATTTTACAAACACAATATAAAGTTAATGGCATGATTTTGTAAACTTTTAAAAGCTTTTTAGCTTCTTTTGAATTTTCTCAATCAATCTTTTTCTTGATCAGAAAAGTGTTTGATATTAATTGAACAAACCACTGCTCGAAAAATATCCAATTTTGAATAAATAATATACTTTTAACAAATTTTAATTGAACATTATACCTTAAGAATGTAATAATAGTAGTTCTATAAACCCATAATGGTTCTATAATCCATCACAATCCCATTTTTCAAAATTCAAATTAAAAGAACTTTGAGGAAAATTTGTTGGGAATTTTCCTGCAGCTTCAGAAAGTTTTTCATTTTTAATTTTAAAAGTCAATATAAGTTGTTTTGTTACTAAATATATTTTCTACATCAAAGTCCATATAAATAAATATTTAAACTTTCAATAATATTTTTTAAAGTCAGTTTTCAAATGTAGGTGTGTTTCTTAAATAATACACTTTTTAATATGCTTAAAATATTAAAAAAACAAAGTTATTGATCCTGTCCAAATTCTCTAAATATATATATATATACAGTGAGAAAGAAAGTCAATTTTTTAACCGGGTAGACACGGGGATCATTTTATAACCTCAACCCACGGCAAATTCTGATTCTTAGAAAACTAGACATCTGTTCATTTCTTTCCGTGGAGTAGCTGAGTTTGTCACCCCTCTGCCATTTCTGAACTTTTAGAAAGTATTTCTGGAATTTTTCGTCCTCCAACACTCATTTAGAAAGTTACTGGGGTTAGGGAATAATCCCACATGTCTTTCCATTTCTCCAACAGACCAGTTATTTCCCGTGGCTTCTACCATTAGTTCGTTGCTTTTCTTACGTTAGTTTACGCACTTTTATCGTGTTTGCCGGTTGCTCACAATACCGACTTGATGCAAAAAAAGAAATGAAGCGTTTACGTAGACTTTCTCAAGATAAAACTGATGAAGATTCAACTTTTTACAATATACATGATGATGTTTTATAAGATAATTTTTCATGTTATGTAAGCTTTAGAGAACATAATATGGAATTGAAAGAGTTTGGAGATTCTGAAATGAATAACTTGTAAGGGTTTTCATCAAAAAAGATGGCGGACAGTGAATGTTTGATTTGTCGCTCTATGGTCATCTTGTGTACACGAGAGCTAAACAGACCAGGACCTACAGTTTAAAGTGGATTTCGAACCAGTCACAAACATTCATGGCACCGTCGGATTCGAACCTGGAGCCTGTGGTACCAAAGAGCAGAGCGACAGTCCAATGGCTATCAGGCCACTGTACAGTGGAAAAGAATACAATTTAGAGAAAATGTTTGTACTCGTTTTCATAACATTGTATCGCACTTAACTGGAAACAAAAAATACCAGGAAAAGATGTAACCAACTCGTTTCTCAGTGTTTCTAGATATTTACAGTCACCTGTATATTAAATATTTTCAGAAATTTATAACTTCATAAGCATGACAATACTTTATGATTTCACGTGACATTTTATTAGTCTTACAAATAATAACTGAAATTGATTTTCATATAAAATTTTCAATGTAATCTTAAATGAAATACATTTACGGCGATATACTGTATACTTATAAGGAGTCAAAGGAATCATATTACGTCTACATATCATTAAATCATATACAAAGCGATTACTATTTTCTTTTTTGCTTCATTTCTTTGCTATGTAGAACCTACCGGTTAAAAAAATGAGGGTGGAACATTGGCAGGACTCAGACTGGGGTTTAGAGGGAGAACAGTGATTTCAAGAGAACATTAAGGGTGACTGCCACATCTGCGTGTCGCACAGGAGAAAACTAGGAAAAGCACCTCAGCCTGATTATCGAGTAAGATGTTTGTCACTGTCTTAATAACAATCCAAGTTATCCTCGTTCCAGAAAGTATTACAACAATATATCCAGTTGATTTGAAACCTCAGCTCTTCTGTCAAGTTGACTCTAGTCCAAAAACCCGGGGAAACAGTAAGGGGACAATCGTAAAATCTTTACTACATCATACTAGATCGTTAAAAATGAATACAAACAAGCAAATTAGGTATGTTGAACACATTTGTTGACACAATAAAAAAGTTAATCCAAATAGCTCTACAAGAAGATCAGATCAGATGGTCAGACAACAACCACTTTTGAAATATATATTGCTTATATACACTCAAGAGGCAAAACATTATGACCACACCTACATTTTGCAATGAACTCGACTGGATGACGTGGAAGTCACGTGATCAGGTGGAAGTGGTATTTAACTGCTGCTGGAGAGTCTGAAGAATCATTCTTTCACTTACTTTTGTGTATGATGGGAAAGGCTGCAGATCTAAGCGACTTTGTGAGAGGGCAGATTGTAACGGCTCGAAGGCTGGAACAAGTATTTCGAAACTGCACGACTCGTGGGTTGTTCGTGATCTACAGTTGTTAGTACTTATGCAAAGCGGATGAATGACGGTGAAACCAGCAGTAGACGACATGGTGTTGGGCTTCCCACACGCTATCACAGAAAAAGGTCGTCGGAGACTGTCTCGCATGGTGAAGCAAAACCGAGCCAGACAGTGTCTCAGCTGACAGCCCAATACAATGCAGGGCCGAGTAGAATAGTATCGGAGCACCCTGTTCAGCGGACACTGTTGGATATGGGGCTACGCAGCACACGTCCCATTCGTGTGTCTTTGCTGAACAAGCGTCATCGCCTACTGCGCCTGCGCTGGGCCAAGGGAACATCGTGACTGGTGCATGGATCAATGGGAGAGTTGCCTGGTCAGATGAATCACGGTTTGTCATTCATCACGCCGACGACCGTGTCAGGATACTCCGTCTTCCAGGCGAACAGTTGCTCCCTCAATGCGCATTAGGTCATTCACAGGCCGGTGGTGGCGGTATTATGCTTTGGGACGTTCTCTTGTGTTTCTGGGACCCGTGGTTGTGGTAGAGAAGACCATGAATGCTACAGGGTACCTGAACATCATTGCGGACCAGTTGCACCCTTGCATGGCCTCTGTTTTTCCATCTGGAACTGGAATGTTCCAACAGGACAATGCTCCTTGTCATTACGTTAAAATTGTGTTGGAGTGGTTCCAGGAACATGATGCTGAATTCCATTTAATGTCCTGGACGCCTAACTCACCGTATCTCAATCCGATAGAACACATTTGGGAGGTCCTGGACGGCAGCTCAGTGTTCAAAGATCACCAATTCGCAATATCTCGGATTTGCGTGACCGTTGCTTAAACATCTAGAATAATCTGTCTCCAGCCATCTACCAAGGACTTGTGGCATCCATGCCAAGGCGGGTTGAAGCTGTGTTGCGCGCCAAAGGTGGCCAACTCGTTATTGACAGGTGGTCAAAATGTTTTTGCTCTGAGTGTATATACAAATGATTCAAACGGTGGAAAAAATATATTAGTATCAAATAAGGGCAGTGAAATGCTTTTTTGATTTAATATCATCACTTTTTATCATATTTCATAAATACACACTGTGATTATTTCAGATTCTGATTACTTCTGATGCAGAGTACGATAAAGATGCAATCACGCTACCGTCGAACCAAATATTAGTGACTGTCGGAGAGAGTCTGTTCAAAGAAAGATCAGTACTGTCCCTCAAATAGAGAAAGAATCATTGAAAGGATAAGGGGTGAATGATTACATGAACCGACCATTGAGTTATTAGATCAATGATTAGATAACCGCCATCTCTAATGTTCTGATAATACAATAAAGATGTGGTTTTGTCGAGTGGACAAAATTGCATTTACCTACATGGAGGTTTGGCTCACGACATAGCTCTTATCATAACTATGAGAATCGTATCATCTTCTGACAATCACGCCAGTGTCTGACAAGGTCCTTGAATTTGTCCTTATCACTGCGAGTTTCCAAGGGGACAATCATTTGCTATCAAAGTGCACGTTATATGCTTTGCTCTCAACAACCCCTGAGGGTCACTTTAGTTTGGAGTGATGTGCTGTAAGGGGGTTTGAAATGTGATGAAGTGGACAAGTCGTCTTCAGTAATAAACCATGATTCAATTTGAATTCTTGGTGTACATATTTGGTGTCCTGTGGTATACGTTTCAAACTGCCACCTGTTGGTATGGCAGACCGAGTTGATATTTGGTATGAGGACTTACATTGCCATTGGATGAGATATTCGATCCTATTTAGTCCACGACGCCAAGACAGTAGAATGTTTTTTCATGACATCCATTAGCCAAATGTGTTGTCTCTCATTGAAGAGTTTTCAAGAGTCTTGCAATAGATAATGTCTACACGCTTTAAAATTTGTACAGGATTGTCTACACAATATTAACAATCTTTTTTGAACCCCTCTTTCCATAATCCTCAGATTTGTCAATGATTGAAAATTTGCAAAATTACTTGCTTCGATGTCTATTTTGGTCAGCGTATAAGTTTAACTGAACTACAATGCATTTTGATATCCAATAGAAAATAGTTAAAAGTGATGTACCATAGAAAATATTTAAAATATCATAGTTATTTAATTATCTGAAGAATACAATGAGTAAAAACCTAAAATGAAATCTAGAATGTGCTAAGATGACATTTTATACAAATTATCTCGGAGGAGCTTAATAAATAATCTACCATTATCTCTATTAACGTAAACCTTACAAAAAAATCTCATTTGGATTGCATATCAAGAAAACAAAATTATTAATATTTGATATTTGAACGAAGCTGTCAGGTTTACAAAAATTAGGGCTCTTTTTGTTAATAATTCATAAAACAAAGGAACAGAAACTTTTTGTGCAAACCCATTGATGACGCGATAAATATGTAGGTCGGAAATATCTTCGTTAAGTTCCAATGAAGAGGAGGGATTATCTTACTTAGATATCACCTTGTTATCATCATGGCACAATGTGCCATGATGACCATTGTGCTAAGAATAAGGTATGCCAAAAAAGGGATATGGTCAGAACCATATCCTTTTTCTTGCATTTATATTTTCAATCGAATTAATACAAAAATTTCAAACAATTCAAAACTGGAAAAGATTTGGCTGACAGTATTCGACCCATAAATTCAAGGCATGTAACAAATTTTAAGTGTTTTAGCAGAACTTCCATTAAATAGCAATAAAAGTCTTATAATGCTGAATTTATATTTTAAATAGTTACGTTAAAATTAATTTTTAATAATATTATAAATGATAAATTTATTAATTAACTTAAAAACAAAATAAGGCTTTAAAATTCCATACATTTTACACAACAATAGGGATGACAAAAACCTTCTTCTGAATATATTTTATTAAAAACGATCTGTAAAAAATTTATCATTTCAAAATGAAATTAACAGTTAAAATTGTTGACCTGAAAACAGTTCTACTTTTATAAAGATATTTTACTGTAACATTCTCTGCTGGACAGAAAATAAATATTCCTTTGCGAACAATCTGTTGCACCACTGGTTATTTTTATTTTCCAAATGATTCAATCATTGATTTCCATTTCTTTGCAAAGCAAGACTGTATCCGACTATACCGCAGACCAAGATTGTATCAAGTAACTGTTAATTTGAGCTTCGGTTCTACACTAATGACACATTCTGGTACTTGTAGCTAGGACCTTTCTCATTCTAGCTGAATTAGTATACTCTTCAAAGAAAGTTAGCTTTGCAAACAAAAGGAATAATCTTTAGAACTTATCTTGATAGCTCTCCAAGGAAAATGTAGTTGGTTATTGGTTTCACATTTCCTACGATAACGGAAACGGAACAGAAACATAAGTAGGAATACAAAGAAAAGGCGACGACAAAGTAAGTCAATGGGAGGGTTGAAATTCACTCATGAAATACAATTTATCGTATGTAAAAAAAGATGTCAGATTTTCACTGAACTGAAAGGAATAAATAAATATGATTATATACGCATTCATAATCCCCACAAAGCAGTAAAGCAATAATAAAAATACCGATAGCGATATGATTTTTATCGTACTTTAACTGCAACTATGTTTTGTGTGTCATGAAATAATATTAGTCAATATCTTATATCAGTCAAGTTTAATAGCAATAAAAATTTACTAATCATTATTAGCCACGGCTAAATCATGATATTTAATTTCAATAATTACAAATTTAAAATTTTTAACGATATATCTTACGTCATATTTTTCAAATCTCAGTTTAATTTCATGCCATCACATTTTATGGATGCCATGGTTAGCATACGGGATCAACCAGTCATACAGGATAGCACACCGATTTACCAGTATTACGTCATACCAGAACAACAAAAGAGATATATAAGAAAGTTTTTAAAAAATGAAGAAACATGCAGTAATAATTAAATTATACTAATTTAAACATGTTTCATATGAGAAAATTGTTTATTATTAAAAGCACTTTGATGAAAAAATTGAATTCATTATTTTTTTTTTTATATAAAGCTGAATTAATACTGATTTTATAAAGAATTATGTCAATTTAATATCATGAAGTAATATAAATAAATCTAAATTAATAATGTCTAATTAATCATCAAGTAATATAATATTTTGATTTTATGCACATATTTAACACTCAAGTGTTAATATTAACTTTAAGAAAAATAGAAATACAAAATATTCTTAACAATATTTTTAATGTCAATGAAAAAAATCCAATATCTTAATATGTCTTAAATACAATATTGTTATTCCTCAAAATATTTACTAAAACCAAATTTTGTATGGAAAATATTTTTAACCTTAAAATATATTAAATATTCAGCTATGTATAAGTGATTTATCTTTTTTTTTTTCAGATTTACTTATTTATGGTTGAAACAATTTTAAATAAGAAAACGAAACGTTAAAAAAATGCTTAAAAGGACTTCATAAAAACAAAAATTAAAAAAAGTTTTTATTATATAATTTAAATTTCGAAAGGAAATATCATTAATGAACAATTACACTGAAATTCTGTTGATTTTTTTTTTTGACTAAAAATAAAATTATTAATCTCTCATAAATATATTTTCATAATCTTTTCAAATCTCTAATTACATAACACATCTCAAGAGATTTTGCATGTTGAAAGCAGTATTCACGAAATTTAAAACCCACTCTTTATGTGAAAACAAAGCATTGCTGTTCAAAGAACACTCAATTATTAAAATAATATCCTAATGTTTAATAAAATTACTAAAAATATATTAAAATAATGTTTTAGGAAATATATTCTAATAAATTAATTATTTTCCTAAGAGTTTTCTGTTTTGTTTCAATCCTCCCGGTATCCTAATTATCTCCTCTCTAATTGTTTTTTCTTCACACCAAGTTGTTGACGTTGATTTTATTGGATAAAGATAAAAGCAACCTCACATATTCGAGCTGTGTGTTTTTCTAGCACAAAAATCCACTCAGATCCTTTTGTTTGGTTTATTTTCAAGTAAAACACACAATATTAGAGAAATATAATTATTTATAAAAAAATCAAATAATTTCATCAAAAAAAAATATATTAAATATTCAGCTATATAATGGATTTATCTTTTCTTACTGATTTATCTATTTACGTTTAAAGCATTTGTTTAATAACGAAAATGAAACATTACAAATTAAAAATCCTCCATAACAAGAATAATTAAAAAAAAATCTTTAATAGTATTTTATTTAAATTTGTAAAGGACATATCCACAAAAATATTCATGCTATTGAAAAATATTCATGCTATAAAAATACTCACCGCACATAGTTAATAAAAGAAAATAAAAAGGTTAAATTAATGTTTTTGGTATAATTAAAAAAAAATAAATAATATTTTAATTTTATGCTAAAAAGTAACTAAATGAATTACAAAAAAAATTATTTTTTAATCTATTTTCTTTTGTATATTTTATTAATATGAAAGATAATTGTAAACAAGAAAATAACATTTTTAAATGTTTTTGTTAAAGGCAATTTTTTAAACTTTCAAAGTAATTAAGATAATATGCATATATAATTTGTAAAAAAATATTATATGATATATTTATAATAAACTATTTTTTAATTTCAGTTGAAATCTACCATAATATGGTAAATAAATTATTTTTGAAAATAAGATATATTAATGATAAAATCTGATTATTTGTTATAACCCTTGAGTATAAAATATGGACGAATGAAATTTTTATTTTTTTCAACGCATTTTATTTTTTAAAGAAAAACTTTTTTTCGTATGTGATATTAAATAATGACTAAGTAAATGTGGAAAGTTTTGTAAGAAATAAGTATGATTGAATTTAAAAAAGACACGAACATTTTACCTTTCTTTAAGACGGGCTTTAAGAAAATTTTAAATATTGGATTTAATACTTAAATAAAATTTAAAGTTTATTTTCACAATTTAAATATATTAGTATAATGTACCAAAAAAATATCTATTAACTTTAACAGAAAATAATTGTACAAAATTTTATGATACCTTTATTAAAACATATTAGATAAAAAGTAAATTGGACTTTCTTTTAAATTATGAATTTTTAAAAAGCAATTTACAAGATGTTTAATTTTAATAAGATGTCATTTAGTTTACAGAATATAAATTTTAAAATTTACCTATTTTTCAGAACTAAAATTTTTTTTTAATATTTAATGAGAAGAAAATGTATTCCTGAGGATATCATTATGCATTTTCGAAAATATATGCGTATGTTTCATGAACAAAAGTGTAGGAAATATATATAAAGTGTAATAAAATATATTATAAATAATTTTTAGTAGTACTTGGTCTCTTGATATTTATTTGTATTTACCAGCTTTTAAATTATTAAAACCAGATAGTTTATTGTTTATATATTTATATATATACACATATAAATATCACTCCAATTTGAAAATATAAAAGAATATCTATATTCCAATCATCTACCAAATTATACAGTCAAGTTACTTTTAAATGAAATATTTTGAATGTAATCGATATAAATTATATTTGAATTTATATTTTAAACAAATATAACAGAAATATATAGCATCTTTAAAATTCGGTCTTCACACAAGAAATGTAAAAAAAAGCATTTAATCATCCTTCAAATATCTAATCCAATAATAAATCAATCTCATTAAATCAGAACGTCGTTTGCTTTAAAAGTATTTTATCTTTTCTTAACTGATGATTAGTCATTTATATAATATATATAAGAAATATATATATATATTTTTAGAAAAATCATGATAATATATATTTTATGAAAAAAATATTTATATATATAAAATATTTTAAATAAAAATATATATATGATAACATTCTTTTTCTTCGAAACATTTTTTTTTTCTTCTATAAATAAATTAGGAAATTTATATTTTTTAGCTTTTTATATATATCGTATATATAACCATTTCGTTAATCAAAAATAGAAATATAATCATCAAAACATTTTATCCATTTTAAAAAAATTTCCAATACTTCCTATATGAATGCAAAAATTGAATTAGAATGAGACAGCTGTCCCATCTTCCCCCAAAAGCTCTTGATTATTTATTTTCTGTCCTTGAGAAAAGTATGATTCAATTCTATAAATTAGACGGAAATTAAAACCATCTTATCATCATAAAAGTCTTCTCAGTGTTCTTCGAAGTATAATGAAACCAATTTGCAAATGCCATTGGCCCAGATAAGATCTTTTAGCCTCAAAAGAGGTGAGAAGGGTCTGCTTGAGATACCACCGTGGACGAATCATGAGGACAATTTCGTAATCCTTCCCTTCCAGCCCAATTAAAGCGATAGCTAATCAAACAAATGGCGGGGAATTTTCCTTCACAGATTACTAAATTCGTTGCTATAGGTAACCAAACACCTGCATCTGCTTTCATGGATACTACAGACGAAGCTGGTATTCGTCCCAAATTTCATACATATGATTCATCGCATACCAACAATGCCTCAAATATACAGACTGGAATGATTGTAAATAATAATCAAAAAATTTATTTGCACTGAGTTATGGCATGATTATATTCTAGTTTGGAATTTTTGACTGAAACATTTATCAACATTTTTTTTATAATATGAAAATTTTCAAGTTCAGTAATTTGTGAAGTAATTTTCTGATAAGTAATATATGATAAGTTTTAGAAAAGCTGAATTTATTTGATAGAATTATAGATACTTTATTTTAGTTTGCTCTGATATCAGAGCAAATTATTATATTAAATTAACTTTATTTTATATTAAAGATTATTTTAAATATTCGTATTTTATTTTATTTAATTGTTTCAGTTTTACACTTCACATTCTTTTAGCATTTTAATATTTTATTTATTTATATATTTATTTTTTTTTTTGTCAAATTCACACGGCAATGTGATAACGACAGAATACGTTTACTAAATTATTAACAAATAAAAGGATTTTATGAATCGATACTAAATAGAAATGGAATGTCACTGTAAAAATGCTGTTTAATTTAATATATGTAAAATAACGTTTTAAAAACAATATTAGAAATGTATCAAAACCAATTTAACATGAAAAAATAATATTTATAAATATTGAAATCGAATCAGAATATAAAAAAATTGAATAATTGAAATTGCAAATTTAACGTCATTGCATTCATTGATATCGATTTTTATTGTATGTATTACAATATTTTAGTAAAAAATTAAAAATTGTACAAGTGATAAGAATAAAAAAATTATAAATTTACAAATTAAAATTTGGACGCGTAAAATTTAAATATATAAAATTTTAATTTGTGTTTATATAGTAATGCATTTAAATATTTAAATATTTTATTAACAAACATTTAAATAAGAGAAATTATCATATGAATTTATGTATAAAAGTCAATATTATGCTTATTATCCATTTCTAACCTCAAATGATAATTATATGCAATTTGCAAAAAAAAAAAAATATGTTCCTAATTTTAGTTACACATTTTATTCTCTTTACCATAAACATAATAATAATAATGTAGAAAAAAATTATTTCTACTTTGAATTATATTTTATTGGTCGTAATCATGCTTAAAGAAGAAAAAAAATTCTTCAACGACTTGAAAAAAGTGACATTTATCGAAACGATATGAAAAAAAAATTTTTTTATCCTCTAACTCGATTTGTAAACTCATTTAATGTTTCCTAATTGTACCACAATTTATCTGTCCAATTTTTCAGTACAAAATAATAAAAAAACAAATTAGTTTATGTTTATTTTTAGATTATCTCTGTTTTGTAATTTAACTATATAATAACCGGCGGCGATATTTTAATATCTGAAAATCTGTTCTTAATTGCTAAAAAAATGGGAAGCACTTTGCTTTTATATTGACATATCAGTTGTTATGAGTAAATGGAGAAATAGCTTAAAAAAATGTGATTAAAAACAAGCTTTTTCCTATATTCCCCTGGTGATAATTTTGTTAAATTTATTATTTGCTTAGGTTTTTAAGATACGTCTAAACTAACTTAAGGTTGTTATTTTTTTACATTTAATTTCGATAAAAATAAAAAGCATTGATAAACATTTTATTTTATTTCAAGAGACAAATTAACTAAAGAATTTTTTGAAAATAATTTTATATAACTATATTTATACAAATGTATTTTTATACAAGAATTTTTTTTATCCTACACTTACATACTTATTCTCGTCATTTAAATTATTCTTTAATTATTTCAATTTTTAATTGCTGAAATAAGATATCCATGTCAGAGTGAATACCGCTTAAGGTCGCCACCAAGTCAAAATGGTACGCCGCTAAACATCCTGGTATGTCCTTGCATTGCTCCTGTCCTAGATCTGCTCAAACGGCTTTAGCTAGACTAAGGACTGGCCACACTAAGAGTTTGACCTTCAATGGAGACAAGAAGACATACCCTTTGTCATTGTTCGGCCATCGCGTCTCCCTCTCATCTCATCGATTGTATTAGTGCCTCTGTAAGCAACTGTTGAATGAGGGGAAGACCGTTTACGATCTATTGATGCAGCATGATCTACTGGACTTGGTTTAGATTTTAAATCAAGGGGATAAGTAACAACAGATATCCATGACAGAATTTTTTTTTTTTTTTTTTTTAATTTGTTGCTGTTGTTAGAAATTATTCGTACTTACTACTGTGCCCAAAAAGTAAGACTAATTATTTTTTTTTTCGAAAACTCTTTATTTGTTCTGCCAAATTTAATTCATCGCCGGCATTATCCCCTCCGGCCTCAATGCATTTATGCCAACTTTTGTACAATCCTCAATACATGCTGAAAAGTCATTGGCAGGGCACGCTTCAGAGCACGTGGCGATTCATGTTGATTCTCTTCAAAGGACTGAAAACTGTGACCCTGGAGTGGAGTTTAGGAATAGCACAGTGAAGTTGCACAGTGAATACAGTGGTTGTGAAGAAAGATATTAGTTTCCGTTTTAGCGAAAAAAAGTCACGAAGAATCAATGCAGTGGTAGCTGACGCATTCTGTGTCTCCGGGACCAATCGAGATTTGACGCGTTTGACGTCCAAAATGGAATTGACCGATCCATTTTAAATTCCAACATCATCAGCAAGGTCTCTAATTGTAAATCGACGGTTTTCAAGTACCAATTTTTGGACGTGAGCGTCGTCGATTGAGGTTGATGGTCGACCAGAGGGCTAAAGCCAAGCGTAACTCACATTGTAATGAATATTTTGACGTCAACGTTCCACACAGATGTCAAAGACAGTGCCAGCAACCTGAAAAAGGAAAAATAATGAAATTCCATAAGCCCCGGGATATTTAAATTGAAAATTGGTCTTTTTTTGACACAGTAGTATAATCAACATAGCATAATTGCTTTAAGCACAAACGCTAACAAAATATGTTGATTACATATATTTTTTTTACACAAGATTACACTTTTGTTGAAAAACTTTATCAAGATACATTTCACGTAGATAAGCCATTCTGTATATGAGAATCAGCGAAAAAACCTGAAACCTTTTTATTATAAATTACATTCGAAAAATTAGTTGCAATATAGTTTTAAAACACTGCAAATTATTACTCATATTATATGAATAAATCTACTAAACTTTTGTATTTCATAACTAATTGCATTGATATACAAGTAGGCATTTAAGTCTACATAATAGTTTTTAAATTCACGTTTAATATTGGGGCATAGTAGAATATGTTGAAACAATTAATTTTGCTTGTAATCACAAACAATAGAATTGCTTTGAAATGAGATTTTCTCACATTTATTTTTCCCCATTTAAACATTTGTAATGATTTATTTGGGAATACTACTAAAATCATCTTATGAAATTTTGAAATTTGATTCAATTGCGAAGTTACATTATTCAGAAACCGATTCTACCTTGAATGCCAGAATGACGTCCAATTAACTATTTGATATTTGCTCATATTAAATTGCAAATCTATTTACATATTAGTGTTATGGAAATGCTTGTATGAGATTGATTGATTGAGATTGACCATTAGATTTGACACTACTAGTCCTGATTTATATTGAATTTATATCTTTTAATAAATGCAACTAAATACCTTAAAAATTGAAAAGTGAAATTTTAATAAATAAGTTTTAATTTATGTGAATAAATTTCTGTTTATTTATATATTTGTAACCGTGCTTCTTTCTGCATACTTGCAAGAGCGTACCCTTTGGCGTTCAGGAGAACTAATCAGTTGACCTACACAGACTCTCACCCAGATAGTAAGTATATTTCGTGCACGCTGCGCGTAGCGCAGTTTCTGGTTTTCGGCTTAGAAGTGGAATCATTTCACGAATCTATAATTAATTTTGTTATCTGCCTTTAAATGCGTTCAAAATTGTATATCTCTAATTGTATGTGTATGGTGATTGTGCGTATGTAAATAAAGCAGTGAATTATGATTTGGTTGCCAAATCTGCACACTACATTTTTATTTTCTAGTGTCATTAATGTAGGGTCACAAGTTTATTATTTGTACATATACTTTACTACTTAGATTTAAATGTTTAACTTAGCATGTCTCTCATCCATTAAAATTTTTTTTCATAATATTGTTCAAAAGATTAAAATTCCACATGACATTCATTTATGAATATATATATATATATATTATCATTATTACGGAAGAAAACTGATAACTATGACACAATTTTTTATTTAAATTTAAATTTTTAGTAAACTGATTTTGTCAAATATTATCTAGAAAACCCCAAAAAGCTTTTTACTTACATATATAGATTTCTTCTCAAATACTTCGTTCTTGCAAAAGTTCAAATCTCTGGTGCTTGGTTCGACAGGCTTCGGTTTGAGCCTGAGCAGTGCCATGGATGTTGTAGTGATTCGGAATCCACTTTAAACAGTAGATCCCGGTCTAATATGATTATAGAGCGACCCTATGCCGTCTACAACCTCACCCCATAAAAAAGAAAACGTGTCCTGTATCGAAATCTGCCAATACGTAAATGGCCTTAAAGGCTGTTGCGCAGATGACGTTGATGATGATAATTTGAGATAATTGTCGTTCATTTGTTATTAAACCACATTAATCCAATTTAATACCTGAGGTAATTGTAATTAATATTTTGATTCGTGTATTCCTTTAGCAATTAATTACATTAAAAATAGTTTAGCAAATATATTTTCATTTTTTATTTACTTATTAAATTGTTTTAAATTTTAAAAGTAAATATTAGGGAGTAAATTCACTTTTATGGCAACTTTTAAAATGGCAAAAAACTCATAAAATATGTGATTAATGTTTAAAAATATATGACAATTATAAGTGCAATTGTTTTCTCAATTTTTATTCAACTTTAAGACAGCACTCAGCACTTTCTAATTTTTTTTTATTTAAACTTTTATATGACAATGTAACTAATAAGCACAAAAATGAACTGTCAATTCTATTCATTAAATAAAAGCTGTAATTCGCATGGTAAAAAATATATTTTTGAAATTATTAGTTTACGAATAGTTTATTTATTATATAAATGCATAAAAATGGCGTATTTAAGTAAATTCGATAGGTAATCATTAAGAATTATTATTTAAAAACTTATAAAATGAGGTAGAACTTTCTTTTAAATTATTTTATTTTTATCTTGTGTAAAATAAATCATAATAAAATTAAGAATTGATGCTAAATTAAAAATACTTTTGAGAGCAATTGTATCAAATGGAATTTATATCATGAATGAATGCTTTTTTATGTTCTTAGTTTTAGATTTGCATATTATGTCCTTTTTTATACATCTTTTTTTATTTTTCACATTATAATATGTTTCATTGATTGAAAAAATTATTAATCAATTTGTTAGAAACATTGTTTGTTAAATAAGATGGTTAATGAAAGAACATTTTTAAATGCTAATTTGATAACATTATTAGCTTGGATATAAATTTGAACAATTAATTTCCAACTAATCATCTATATTTTAAGATTTGTGAAAGCACAATTTATATTTTTGCAAATGGATAAAGTATAACCATGATCGGCATTAACGGCGACTTCTCCTTCCCAGTGTCAAATGACGTAGGTCAAAGCACAATTTATTCAAAACATCAAATTATTTTATTTATCTAAAATGCTTCCTAAACAATTTAATAAACAATGATGGGACTTGAACGTACTTACATTTAATTTGCATAAGTATATAAATATTAACTTTAGCATCATTATTGTAAGACAAAATAAAAGGAGGATTTTAGTTTTATTTTCCACTGCAGTAAGATATCTAGTAAAACAAATTATGCGTGTAGTCCAAATATTTATTTAAAGATCCTTGAAAAGGAATTGCATTACACAATTTCGTTATATTGCTTAGCTGAATTCTGTATTATCTTTGTTAATTTTATTTTTGTTAAAATATCATTGAAAATAATTGAGCTTATAACTCTGTTTCAATAATACAAAACTTGCTTTCATTTGTATTCAGGATTGTTTGATTTCTTTAAAATCTAAGATATCAAATAAAAATGTAGGCGACTTCAGGAAGTATTTCATTTAAAATGAAAACAAATATCTATATGCCTCAAGTCATTAAAAGACATGAATGAAAGCATTTGATAAATTATGATGGTCCACGTGCTTTATTGGTTTCATTAATTTTTCAAATGAAGAGCTTCAGATATTTGTGTGGACAATTGAAATGTTTGGATTAATTTTCTGAATTGCTTCTAAAAATAAGTAAATATTCTCATTGATGTATTGTAATATTATTTATGTTTAAGCACCTTAAAATATGACAGCAAATATAGCTTTAGATACAATTAACTAATAAGATTTTTACTAAACAATGCAAATTTTAAGTTCATCGTAATTTAACATTATTTAAGCTATTTAAATTTGCTTACTCACAAATATATTTTATGTGATCAAGAGCAAAATGTATTTCTTTACGAAAATTTATATTTTTATAAAATCACAGTGTTAGAGTAAAAAAAAAAAAAAAATGAAAGTGTATATGTGTTTTATTTTTAACCGCCTCATTTTGAATTAAGTTTCGTAATTGTTTTGATTACATATTAATAAATAACTCATTTTATTTGTCAGTTGTAAATTTATAAATTTTAAATTAAGTCTTTAATAAATATTATTATAAGTTATCAGTTGTCATGTATCTATAATATCCAAGTCAATACGTATTCCTAATTACTATAGGCATGCACAATTTAGTTTTGTACAGTTGTAAACATATTTAATAAAATATGTAAAAATGGGCTTTAGAGTAAAATAATAGCTGATCCAAATCTTTTAAAAATGAAATTACTTTCAGTGTTTAAAGACAAAATACATGTTTGATGTTAACAATATGTATAAATATAATTTTTATAAATGTAATTATTAAAAATGTTAGTATCTACTCGTAATAAAAATCTAAAAGTAATAAGTGTCTTTTAAACTTAAATATATGGCTGTCAGAAATAAATCGAGTTTGATTTACTTTTCAAGAAGAAACGTCCATATGAAGTTTTAATGCGTTTTAAAAATTCTGAAGTTTCTAAACTGTAAAAAAGCTACTTTTCAAAACTGACAAGTAGGTAAGAAGAGTAAGAGAAAAGTTGAAAAAAGTAAGATATTTCAAAATATTTCCACTACTATCATTTTACTTTAAAATATATTTTCAGTGGGAGTTTTCGATGTAAGTAAAAGAAGGTTAGGAAATATTTTGGAATTTTATACAGTAATACCCAGGCGTAAATTTGATTATTTTTACCATGGTTTATATTACATAGAGAGTTCTTTAATTTTATCATACAAAAAAAAATGTATATACTCTGATGTAATATTAGGAAATAAAACATTCCTAGAATAAAAAATAAAAACAAAAATAAAAGGAAGTAAAATATAAAAAATTGTACAAATGTAAAATTTTGTAACATACATTACACGGATATTATAAAAATAATGTATTTATTAAATATAAAAGATGCACATGCATTGTGTATGCATATTTCATTAAATATAGTGTTGATTTACATAACATTATTATTTTCACTTTTATAATTGATTGCTATAATCTAGATAGTAGTGAAAATCTGAAAAGTAGTGTATTTTTTTCAGCTTTTAATGATTTAATTATATCATGTTAAATTTTAAATGATATGTGGTTAAAAATTGCTACTCGAAAATGTAATGTAAAGTAAAATGACTTAATATTGTTAAAAAATATTATCAGACCAAAATTTCCATTTAATTAACCAATTAGTCTGTTACAATATTGATAAATATTTCCCATTTTTTTTTTCCTTTAAATTTATACTCCAGCTGCTCCAAATTCCAGGATATATACTCGTATTCATCTGTTTGCTTCAGCAGAAGAAGGGTGTTAATATGAGAGTGTAAACAGCAGAAATAAATATCTTAAACGGCCTACTATTTCATTCCAAAACAGATTTAAAGGTGTAAGAGAAAACTAAGAATAAAATATCTTTAAAGGAAAAAAAAAAAAAAATGTCCTTTTTTAAAATTCCTTAGCTTGAAAGTTTCACATGACGGGACTTGCTTTCCTTATGTATACAAAAGGTTGATTTTAAAAAAAAAATAGTATTTAAACTCTTACAGAATCAGTAACACAGTTCAGGAATAGGCATCATGGCGTGTCTATCACATGTCAAAGATTCAGAATGTAATATAACAATATCATTACAATATTATGATATTCTAATAGAATTAATTCTCTCCAGTCTGTATTGGACGGAAACAAAATTGTACAAAATAATATTCAGCCATGAAAGTCAATATTAATTAACCGTTATTAATAAGCCTTTCGAAATACATTCTATTGAAGTGGTGGTCTGAAGCTGAATTAAAAGCCAAAGGTATGGAACCCCTGCATATTTAATTAACCCCCTTATAACCCTTTAAATTAGGATATTATTTTCAGGAAAGGAAACCTTTTCTGAAGGTGAATTATTATTTTATGAAATCAGTTCATTTGGAATCATATTAAATAGGTGAAAGAATTATTAAACAAATGTTCATTTAAGGTATTTAAATAACCTTGAAAATTCCTGGATTTATGTACCATTAAATATTTGACATTAAAAATTATTCAATCTTTTTATTGCAACATAATGAATTAAAAGAAAATAATTTTTTTCAAAATTGAACTCTTCAATATTTAAAGTATAAATATATAGTCCAAAGGAAAAAAAGCAATGGATAATTCATCAATATTGCTTAAAAAATAAGCAATTGTATAAGTAATTATTTTAATTTTTGAAAAAAATCATTTTTGTAAAACTTGACATGCATACTTACCACAATATTTTTAATACATTACAATACATAAAAAATGTCACATAATCCTGAACATTGAAATAATTTTATGTTTGCAATCAAAAAAAAATTCGAACTAAGCAGTGCATCATACAAGCATCGTTACACCATGTTAAACTTAAGACACTGCATGGAATTCAAAATGTTTTCTGTTTTGAAAAAAAAAAAAAAAAAAAATATATATATATATATATATATATATATATATATCCTATTAATTTTATTTAGGTGTAGAATATACAGATAGAGAGTTTACTATCTTTTTTTTTTAATTTATAGTTATAAATCAAAAAACTAATTTGTTTCATCAAAGTAGAAGAATATTTGAAAAATATTTTGAATATTAATAGAATTCAATGTTTTTTTTTGTTTAGTAAATGTACCTTTAATTAAAGAGGTAAAAATTAGTTGTTCATTTACGTTTCTCAGTTTATCGAAAAATTCACATATTTATTTTCCCTTTCAATATTTGGAAAATTCATTTTAACTTCGCACATGAAAGTTTATTCCATCGAAAAACAAACTATCGGATTTCCTTTTAAGAATTAAGATTTTTAATATCTTTAATTACCCCCAAATGAACTCCCAAAAGTACCCTAGTCGACAATATATAAAATACTAAAATATCATAAATTGTACGGTTTTAACATTTCTCTTTATAGCATTTATGCAGTTAATAAGATGCATCGAGCCAATTTTTCATTGTTGTCTAGTGTGTGTTATATATTAGACGACATTGCTCATAAAAAATTCTTTTTCGAATAATTTTGAATTTTAGTGCTTTTTATTCTGTTACAGTCAGTTTGAAATTTCTACATACATTCTTTTGGTATTATTAATTTTTTTTTTCCATTTATAATTGTATGTGAAGCCTTTGTACTTATTCTTTCCCTGCGTTTTTTGATTAAGAATTAAAGTTTATAGTGCTTATATTTTATTCAGAAAGTGTTTTTTGAGTTTGCGAAATACGAGTTACTAACTAAATAAAGTATATTTTGTTACAAAAAATTAACTAAAATAAAACTTTCTTGCTGCATTTAACAAATTAAAAAAACTATGCATCTAGAAATAAGCAAAACATAAAAACATTCTTAAGGAGACTTTTTTATTAGAATTCCTTTTAACGTAAAAACAGGAATTGAAAAAGAGATCATCAGTACAGTAGATAGTAACGGAAACGACAATTTGTAGAATATATCATTTTCAGTAATTAACACCAATTAAAACAGTAGGAAAACATGTTTTCTTTTTCAAAAAGCTGAAAATATGCTGTGTAATTTATTTATATTACACGAATAATGGGAATTTCAATTTCAATGATGTTTTCTATAATTTCTTTTCAAATGCTTGACTGGAATGCTCTTTATTTGTTTGCCCTCATTTTAATATAAGCCTAATTAAATATTTGCAGAACACATGCAAATCTAACAAAACAAATGTTGCTTTGTTAAATAAAATCAACTTTGAAAGATATTCCAGCGTTTCTAATGTTTTCCTATAAATATTATTTTTTTTACATATAATCTTATTAACTTTCAAATTTTGTGCTACTACCTCCAAAATTAATATTAATGATAAAAGAAAATACTGGGCAAAATACTTTTTCAAAGTAAAATTTGATAAAACAAAAGACAAATAATAATTAAATAATTAAATAATTTTTTCACGTTGAGAGCAAAGTCGCCCCTTTAGTTTAATGCTGATACAGGTTTTATATTTATGGTTTGAAAACAATCAATTAAAATGTTTCATTTCTTAACATAAAGATTTAAAAATAAAGAAAATTGATACCATGTTTTTCTATTTGAAACCGTTACTTTTCATGATAAATTTATCTTATATATATATACATATTTATATACTACTGTGCCCAAAAAGTAAGACCAATTTTTTTTTCCCGAAAAACTCGTTATCTATTCTTCCAAATTTCTTTTATCGTCTTCAAAGTAATCCTCTCTAGACACAATGCACTTATGCCAACTTTTTTTTCCAATTCTCAATGCGCGCTATGAATTCATCGGAGGGATAGCCTTCAAAGCTCGCGGCGATTCACGATGAATCTCTTCAATCGACTCAAAATCTTGTCCCCGGAATGGTCTTTTAAGTTTAGGGATTAGTCAGAGATCGCACGGTGTGAATACGGTGGTTGTGGAATGATATGGGTTTCATTTTTGGCGAAAAAGTCATGCAGAATCGATGCAGTGTGAGATGGCGCATTCAGTGTTTTCGGTCTGCTAAAAAGGCCATAATATTATCTAAATAAATGATGATCAAAATTTTATGAATTGAATTTTTTTTGTTAATTAGATTTTAGATATACAATTTTATGAAAATATGAATTCATAATTTTTCACTTTATCAACTATCAAATTTTTCAGTTTTTCTTAATCTAGAAATGTTTTCAATTCCAAAATTTAATTACTAAGTTATTTTATTTAAATTTTGTTCAATTATTTAAATTAGTTGTTTTAATTTAATTATAGAAATAAAATATTAATCTTCGTACAACGGACATTCTTTTCTCTATATATGGTAAGGACATATATTCTTTTAAAATAGCTCAAAAAGAACAATACCGAAAACTTACTTCGATTTTCGCTAGTTCAACAGCAAACTAAGTGCTAACTAAATTACATTTATTTCCATTATACCGTAAATAATAATAAAAAGGAGGCTCACATTATGAGTTACATGTCGTATAATATTCTACTTCGCATCTTTTTTTAACAAAATATCAAGAAAATATAATTTTTAAGGAATTGCCTGGAAGAACAAGGTCAATTGATCAGTTCCCAAGAGGTAAGCATACATGTATAATGCATCCCTGAGAGGGATACAGTGCCATATATACAAACTCGGTAACATACATACATGTGTACTGAAATCGACAATATACCATAATGGATAAGTTACAGAATATCTTATCCAGTAATTTCTATTTTTAAAGTGAAATATTTAATTTGCTGCTAAATCCTTTTAAAATTTCAGATAGTATTTTTGTTAGTGATATTAAAATTCTTTATGGCCTCAGAGGTAAAGGACTGCTTCCAAAATTGAATAAATTTTACTGTTCAACTACTTAAATTAATGAAATCTAGAATAGAAAAAACATTTATAATTCTATTAATTGCATGTGAGATTTAAAAGATTGTAAGAGAACAACATAAAGTGTAAAATATATTTCCAAAATAAATTAGTTTAATTATAACGTAAGTGTGAAATCGTTACTTTAAAGTTGATTAAATCTGTCATTTGTTTAAATTAATTTGTTTTTATCAATTTAAATCTGTAATTCGTTTAATTATTAAGATTAATTAATTAATTAATTTTTTTTCTCTCTGCATAAATTTAAATAAAAAAGATATCACTTTAGAAATTGTACTTACTCTTAATGATTGATATATGTAATTTTCTGATACATCTGGTGTTGTTTTCTAATTCCAGGTGATTCATTTTTTTATATCATACATTTCGATAACAGAATGTATTATTTGAGAGTAATTATTGGAGTTTAGCTTTCTGACTAATAGCAGAGACGAAGAAAATCTCTCTCGAACGAGAGGGATTTTCTTATTTTAAGATAATTCTTACTTTTTTTTTCTTTGAGCAATTGATTATCAGATAGTAATAATGATGATGTTTTAAAGTATTATTAGAAAAGGGAATTAATTATTTAAAAAATTATATTTTATCTGAAAGTCAACACCAGATAACATTTTATAATTTCTTCCTTCTTACGTGAAATTATCTTGAAATCTTAATTAAAAAAAGTTTAAACAATGTTTATTTTTTTCAAATTTTAAAAATCGTGACTTTAATCCTGTTGATTTGAAGTGGTCTTCTATTTAACTTATGAGATAAACGTGTCATGAAATGAAATGAAAGTTTTTTTTCCCCTCCAAAGTTGTTGAAAATTTAGTCAAAGAAATATGTGTCAAAGAAAATATTTATTTTTTGTCAAGTCAAATTATTTGAAAATTATTACATAATATAACTTAAACTGTAAAATATATCTTAAATTGTGGGACATAATTAATATATGTCTTTTGTATTTATATTTGCTACCATTCTTCTATTATAGAGATAGTAACAAATAGAAACATTAATTTCTAATCTTTAGGCTGCACATTTTACATAAGTTAGTTAAACAATAATTTTGAAATTTTTTAATAAATGTCTTTCGAGTTTTGTAGATTTTTTTATAAAGTGGTAAATAACGCATTTTAAGTAGCATGTGTCTACTCTCTCCTCTCATAACGTGAAAAATAAATAATTAATGTAATGTACATTATGAATTAATTTATAATGAAATTGCAAAAAAATTATTATTTTATAAAATAATTGACTTTAGTATAAATGTTCAAATTTTCAATCTATTTTTTTTCTTCAAATACTTTTTTTTGGAGGACACTAGTCTTAATATTTCTATATAGGATACAATAAAAAAATCCAAATATAACTTAAAGAATTAAAAAATTTTTGTTAAATGCAAATAAAAGATCCAATAAAAATCAAGTACTTAATAAAAAACCAAAAAGCATCCATGCAAATGTTTGCCAGAGGTTAGTAAGAGATTAACATAATTTGTATATTAGAAAACCACTTATAGTTCAGGGAAATCAGAAACGATTATATATTATATATGAGAACTTGACATAACTAACCTCAAGAAATTAAAAGACTATTTAAAATGCTTCCTGCTTTAAATTTTAATATATTATATAATTGGATGATATTGAACGTGATGGCTGTATCCATTTTCTTTACATTAAATTTAGATAGAAAATCAGTTAATGTATAAGTAATGGTTGCGGGCAATTCTGTCAGATAGCATTTTGCATTCATTAATGTGTGCATAACAATCTGTTTTATTTTCATCCATGGCAATATAGGTGGAATTATTATTCAACAGTACAGCTGCTTTCTTACTGAAAATCTGGAAAAATATTTGCATTGCAACGAAGCGTATGTAAATTTGGGGACGAACAAGTATATATTTTGTGCACTACTACAAAAGCCATAATTTAACCTAAATCAATTTCAGATGGAATTTACCGGCTTTTATATTCTCGTTCAAGAACAGTATCAACATTCCTCCCAATCAAACACAATGGATGTATCACAGAATTAGATGAATTTTGAGTCCAATAGTGAAGTGGGAAGGCACATTCTCAGATACAATTTCATTAAGAATTCAAATATTTTTGTAAACAACTCTGTATTCATCTTAGTCGTAAAGTCTAACATTTCTAATATTTTTCTTCTAACATTTCAACATATTTTTTATTTGTATTTCAAAATGTTTGAAGGAGTTGCCTTAACAGATACATAAAAATGCATTGATATTTATTTTTACCTCTTTTACTGAAAAATACTTATAAATATATTATATCTCTAGTGAAATATGAATGCTTCATAATTAATAGTTAAATTTTATATCTTAAATCATTTCAGAATAACTGAAATACATATAGCTGAAATTTAAATTTACATTTAATCATTTAGTACTGAAAGTTCCACCAAGCAACCAGAGTAATAATGTGAGACACTCACATAAAAGAGATTCATACTACTGTGAACAAAAAGTAAGACCAATTATTTTTTTTTTTTTCAAAAATTCTTTATTTATTCTCTTCCAAATTTATTTTATCGCCTTCAAATTAATCCCCTCCGGACACAATGCATTTATGCCAACTTTTTCTAATTTTCAATGCATGCTAAAAAGTCATCGGAGGGATAGTCTTCAAAGCGCGTTGCGATTCACGCTGAATCTCTTCAATCCACTCAAACAGTGTCCCCGGAGTGGTCTTTTGAATTTACAGATTAGCCAGAAGTCGCACGGTGTGAATACGGTGTTTGCGGAACGACATTGAGTTTCATTTTTGGGAAAAAGTTTTCGAAGAATCAATGCAGTGTGAGCTGGCGCATTCAGTGTTTTCGGTACCAATCGAGTTTTGATGCATTTGAGGCCCAAAATGGAATTAACCGATCCTTTCGGGCTGTTCTTCAATGCGTTCTCTGCCTTCTTTTGAACTGTTTATACGACTTCTAAACATTTCTTTCCCAGATATGAATGCTCAACAAATGCCTTCTGCAATATTCTAAATGTTTGCCGCAATCAAAATTTAATGCAATTCTTTGCTCAATGAATTCAGACATTTCAAAAATCACCGGAATCAATTTTAAAGTCTCACAAAAAGCCAAGCGAAAGCACTAATAAATATTTTGCCGTCAAATTCCACGCAGATGTCAAGGAGAGTGCCAACAACCTAAAAAAGAAAAAAATTGAAATTCCATAAAACGCCGGAATTTTAAATTGAAAATTTAGTTTTACTTTTGGACACAGTAGTATATCAGTAGATATATAATATCGGTATGAAAAAATTAATATGAGTTTATAATAAATTTATTGTTTAAAAGAAAAGAATTTCATTTAATTATTTTAATTATCGTATATTTCCGAAAATATAAGCCGGTTTGTTATTTCCTGACAATAGTGCATGCTTTTTCAAAAAAAAAGTTTCCAGTGTTCAAAACCCAGTATATAAGAAAAAAAATCCTCTAACGTTCTAATATATTTGTCAGCATTAATATATATTTTATCTCGCCATGAGGACAAAAAATGTAAAAAAAAAAAAAAAGATTGATATATTTTCCAATCCAATTGATGTAAAGTAAAATGGCAGACGCTAAAACTATTGGGAAACTCATATTTATGGTGAATTTTGAAGGATTTATATGCCTTTATATATTTATTTTTTTCATAGGCCGTAAATACGACCAAAATTTAAAAAAAAAAAATAAATAAAATAAATGAATACATTTTAAAAAATGCTGAAAATAACAGAGGCATAAAACATCGTAGGCTTTTCATTTTTATGTGATAATTATTTACGAAATGATATTATTATTTTTTAGTGTACGTTATGGTACTTTTCCATTAGCCGGACATAAATTTTGCCAAAATCAGATTTTTCATTTTGGTTACGACAAAAAAAAAACCCACTGATATGCAGAATTTCGAAAATTAAAACAACTAATTTACACAAAACAAATAACTAATTTAATTTTTAAAAATAATTTTTTTCATAAACATTTGAAATACAAATTAAAAGTATAAATGTACTACATAACAAAAAAAAAAAAACTCGATATTTAGCGTTTTGTCGCTTGCAACCGGATAATATTAAAAGTACCTACGTTTTGGGGAGAAGTTACCGGATTCGTATATAAGCAGTCCGCTTAATTTAGCTGTAGAAAAGTTCTAAAAACTATCGGCTTTTACACAGAGATTTAGGGGAAATCATTATTTTTTATCACAGACTTTCGGTAACTTGTTTCTGCAAACAGTGGCAGCAATATATGCATCCAATATATTGAAACTCACTCATTTATGCTGAGCGCATTTTTATTCAGATTTCTTTTTTTTTTTTTCCATTCTGCCTTTAACTTACACCATATGAAGAATTTACGCTCTTAAAAACATTGACACATTGACGTAATGTACCAAGTGCCAAAAGCTCTTATTCAATATTAAAATTTTTAATAATTTCAATCTAATTTATCAAAATTGTCTCTGGCTCATTATTATATTGAACCATTCTAATTGATAATAAAAGAAAATATACATCTTCATTATATTTTGTCATTTATGGCATATTGCGCTGTTCTTATTTGCAAGCAAATAAAAATTATTGTTCTCGGGTTTCTCAACAAATTTCGCCAACAATGGCAAGTAATTGTAAAATGGGGTTTCCTATTCAATAAAAACAAGCAGATGATGCTGTGTTTGGAATTAAAAACACTTAGTCTGTCAATTTGTAATGTCTGTTGTCTTTATCGAAAGTACTCAAATGTCTTTCAGCACCATTCTGTCTTTCATTATTAAAGAGTCTTAAGTGAAAAACTGACAGGTTAACGGACACTTGAAAAGAACGGAAGCACTTAATGTTTATAAATATATTTAAACATGTGTAAGTTGTGCATTTCAATAACGATGGCGTGCATTTAATATGATTAACGTGTCTAATTTATTTACAATTTGGAACATGTATGGTTTACTCGAGTTTGCGTGTTGAAAATAATTAAATTTAAAATATTTTTAGTTCCAAAATATAAAAATACTATGATACTGTCAGTGGAGAAGTTTTAAAATAGTAAAATTCGTGCATGTTTTAATGATGTGCAAAATCGTGTAGCAAACCCTTATTATTAAAAATTGAACTATAAAACTATAAAAAAAAAGGTAAAAGTATAAAACACTTTATGTAAATATTATTTTATGATATATGTTGCGTTTTGAAAAAAATTTAGATTAGTTAGGATCACATGAGTTAAAACTTTATAAAGATACTGAAAGAAAATGTATAATTCAACAATTTATTTTAAATTTGAAGCATTTTATATTTGATTCAAAAAAAAATTTGATTATTCTTCCCTATACATAAATTAAAGAATGGGTCAGTGGATAATTATTTTTTATCTTACGATGTATAAAAGTTCATGTTTAACCGATTTGTATAAAAAATATATGCATGAATAATAGTAATGCATTGAAATATACATGTAAAAATTATACACATTTAATGAAAAAAATGTAAGTAGAATAGTGTTTTTTTGGCATCAGGGCAGCATTACTTATTTTATCAGAAGAAACCTAAAAGTATCTTAGAAAGTAAAATACTTATGGAGAAAATAAATAGAAAAATAATCTCTCATATTTTCGAGCAATAATAATGTTCAATATAATTTATAACTTGTATCAAAATATTGTATAGCTTTTTAAGTGATCAAAGTAGTAATATTTTACTCATTAAAAGTATTGTACATAAAACTTTTGTAAACAGCAATCCTATTCATAAAAATGTCTCCGGTTTCTTTAAAAAGCAATTGAAACTAGGTGCAAAAATTCAAAATTATTTACATTTTTAAATAGATACAAATAAGAACCAGACGAAATTCTACATTACAAATGAGAAGTTTCCAGAAATGAAATCTTATGGATCAAAGCAATATATTATAAAAATCAATGTATATCTTTATCAAAATTTTTATAAATTTATTTACAATAAGAAAGAATAAAATTTAAATCACACAAGAAAGAAACTTTCTACAGAATATAAAGTAATTTCTAGGGAACATTTCTAAGAAATGCTTTCTTTTCTTTTATGAAATTATAATATATTAAGGTATTTTCATATGAAATGAACTCTTGAGTAGACAATTTTTTAAAAAGTCTCAAAACACAAATTGCTTAAAAATATTTAATAGAAATATGTTCCATCTACACAAATGCACTTCTTCTAGATTACAAAACATTTGAATTACAATTTTAAAAAAAAAAAAAACTTCGATTTTATAGTCAATAGATTAACAAATGCAGTTTTGATATCTTCGGGATTGACAAATGTTTATTATTAAAAAATCCCCAAATTTTAACTCGTTTGGTTTTTGGTGGGTGATTTGTAAATCATGAGATCTTATGTTTTCACCTCCATGAATATATATATATCTTTACGATTCACTAATACTGTTTCTGATGACAGCAACTTCTAATGCACAATATCAATTGTTAACAGTAATATTGTACACTATTTGCAATCCAAGAAGAAATGGATTGTTAATGCATTGTTTTTGCTTTTTTTGCACAGTTGCCTTTTTTGGATATATGCTGGGCTTTAGTGCCTATTTAGGCTTTTAATATGCATCTAGCCACTGTGTTGAGTGTTTACGATTATCAAATAGTATCCCCATTTTTTACAAGTAATGATACAATCTAAAAACGAATGCTTTCTTTGCTAATACTGAATTATGTGCGAATTTTAAGCAATGAAATTTTGTATCAATTCGTGTGGAAACCATTTGTCATCTTTGCACCATTCGTCATATTTCGAAAGTTTTGTTATATTTACTCCACGATCAACAACAATTTTTCTAACAGTTATTGTACGGTTAGCTTCAAAATAAAAAAATCATTGCGTGTGACACTTTAAGTCTACAACCAAGTTCGTTTTCAAAGCTCATATCACTTGATCCTTCTCAAACCATCGTTTCACTTTGGATGCATGGACTGTATCAATCGAAATGCATGCATTAATGCCCAAGTCTATATCCACACAGAAAATGATCCATATTTTGTGGTATTTTATGTTCTATTTGTTTAACATTTTCTTAAAAATTCCAAATATTATATGTGGACAAAATATACAAATAGACAGAGTACAAAATAAGCAATAAAATGATTTATAACACTCTTATTGGACTTAGCACTGGTAGATATATATTTTATAGAGATTCAGCTAATACTAAAGAGTTCATTTCATATGTTACAATGTAAAGTTATTGTTTTCGACAGAATTTTTATACTTTCTAGAAAGTATTAATTTCTTCATGCCTTCATTTTAACTAAAAGTTTTAGGTATATAATTGGAAAATCTAAATCCCTCAGAAGTTCTTAAAATATTTTATAATAAGTTTAGTAAATTTTATCCATACATTCTTTATCTATTGAACGTTAAATCAATGTCTTTGAAATATCTAATTTATTAAATATGCAAACAATGTCTTTAATAACGGTGATGCTTGTGTCAATAGGCGTCATATCATATGAAATTTAGTTTGAATTTGCATCTAAGGATAAGAATCTTATATTTTTCTCTTATAGTTATACTAGCGAATAATAAATGTACTTAAAAAAGAGAAGATTCTTTAATTATATTTTTTTGTATGAAATGAAAATAGCTACAATAATTGAGATAATGAAAATTTTGAGAACATTTTTTAATAATAAATGTTAGAATTATGCACAATACATAAAAAATGTAAATAAATCAGAACATATTTCTTTCCATGTAGCTTGTATTTATAAGTTAAAATAAATGTCCACCATTGTTTTATAACAATATTGCGAATATGGATCGTGGGGGCGTGGATCGATTTTCGGTGATCGTGGGTGTAATCGTGGGTGGATTGAAATGTAACGAAATCTTTTTGAAAATAAGATAAATGAAATATTCTTTTCGAATTTTTAATAATGTATTTTTAATCCATATTTAACATCTAAATATTTATATATACAGGGTCAATTTTATATATAAAATTATATTTTTATATAATTTGATATATTTTGGTCAATAGAGTCACTATTAATATTCGATACAAGCAAATTGTACAACAAATCCATTATATCATCGTATTATATTGTGTTTTTGTGTGTGCTTGTCGTCACACGTCTGCTCAAACACGTCTGTTCAAATTTCACATGATAAGCTGTAAACTGTGAGTCGTAACTATGTAATAAAGCTCGCTGCTGGAATGTAGTGTCCGATCTGTGCATCGCAGACATAGCTTCCAGAAACCTGGAAACCTAATGGCTACTAGGAACTATGTGTAAACGCCTCGCTTCCTCAGTCAGTTGTCATTCAAATTGAATATTTGATGAGTTACCCAAGGATCAAATTTGGTTGCTGCTGTTAGTTCTTTTTCGGAAATTTTAATTAAACAAAACAGATAGAATAGGAACACAAATGAGGATTTCAATGAGGATGCTAAATTAGTCTATAAAATTCATATATACAACCTTTTATAAAATTAGTTATATCTATATATGTATAATTTGCATAACTAGTACGTATAGGTTTGGTATTAGATTTCTTTTCGGGAGCGAAACATTCTCATACAAATAATCAAATAAATAATTTTATAAATTCGATTGAGATTTTAAATTTTACTGAAAAGATAAATTAAAATTTGTTCCTGAAAAAAGAGAATATAATTTCCTATTATTATCAGAAATAAATTTTGATGAATTAATTAACATATCAGTTCAACAACTATTTAAATAGCAATTATTATGAATCAAGTGATATATTTAGCATTGTTACTATTTTGTATTTGAATACAACTTTTGAAATACTTTTCTACAATAGCATCTTTAAAAAATGTGCAATTTTTTCTGATGTGTTATTGTTATTTTTGTAAATTAAAAACAGAGTTTTTTTCTTCTTAAAATAGAGCAGCATAGATTGTATAAGAAAAGATGTTTTTTACCTTCAAAACTCAATTCAAATTTTTATAATTACTTTTGTAAATATGTTAGTTTATCTTTGAAGAAAAAATGTTTTGAAGCATGATAATAGCATAATTGTAGCTTAAATACTCAACACTAATATTTTTATTGAATCAAGAAATAATATTATGTCCAGGGAAAATACAGAATTCTAAATAACAATTAAAAATAATAATGTTGTCTTGTTACACATGACAGAATATTAAAGTATTAAAACTACAAAGTAATTAAGTTTATCCATGTATTTATTGCATACTAGATTAAATATGCAAATCTAGTATACAATAATACTAGATTTGCATATTTCATTTTTATACATTGTTTTAGAATTGCGGACACTTTGACCTAAAGCTAATAAAATGGAAAATATATTAATATTATCGAAATAGACCACTGATTGCTTGCTCTATTGCAAAATGTTTTCCACTATAACTTTAATTGATCTCTCTTCCAAAGGCAGTAACTGAGAGGTACTTTCCACATTCACGTGTTCAAATAATGACTTTCCAGTATACAGATTTATAATGCTCAACCCAAATATAGACACGAGAGTTTGCACTTAATATTTGATAATCGAATTTCAAGCCAAAGATAATCAATTTTGAAAAACAAACTTGTCATCCACGATACTCTGGCCAATTTAATTTATAAACGAATATTACATGAATTTTATAATTAAAAACAGTAAATATATATTAATCTTTACAATTAGCATGAAAATGAAAAGAAAAATCAAAATAATATTAAATAACTTTATTTTAAGTGCCATTAGCTCATCTCTTAAAAATATATATATTTATTTCAATAATTGAAAAAAGTTGTGTAAAAAAAAAAAAAAAAAGTGTTTTCAATAAAAAAAATAGACTTTTAAAATACATAATTTTTACGCTAATTAACTTTAAATAATTTAATTGGATAAATAATATTTTAAAAAATAATATAATCGTGCTCATTTTATTATTATTATTATTATTTTCTCACTGAAGAAAATAATTTTTACGATACAAATATCTTGCAGTGAAAACTTATTTTTTTCATTAATAACACTGAAAAAGCATATTGCTCATTTAAGTATTCTTCTGTTTTTAGATATCACAATTCTTTATAGAATTCTACAAGTATTATAGATAAAATAAATAAAATTAAAATAAGCAGATACTAAGTAAAAAGTTCTAAAATAAGTCTTAATAATTAAGAGAAATTACGTTTAATTAGTCTGAAATTTTTTTATTGCTGAAAGTAATTATTACTCATTTTTGTCTGAAATAAAAAATTCGCATTTTTAGAAAGTCATAAAAAATATTTTTTTCTCCCATAAATATTTTTCATTTTTATTTTTATAATTATTATGATTATAATTTTGTAAAAATAAAATATTTATAATTTGTGTTCTAGATATCCTTAATGAGGTGTCTAATTTTTAAACATAATAACTATCAATTTATGAGTATTTAAGTGTTACATAATTAATGTTTATAGTTTTTATGAATATTAAGTTTCGATAAAAGTATTCGTTTAATTCTATTGCGTGACTCTCTTTCTATATATCATATATATATATATATAATGTTTGAGTTTTTTAGCATGGGATAGAAGATTTATAATTATATACCCTACCAATAAGTTTAAAAAACAAAATAAATCATTTAAAGATATTTTAATCATTATTACAAGAACAATTAGCCTGTGTATTGTTTAAATTTTAGGTTTTTTTTTCTTTTTTTAATTTTTCTTGTAATAATTATTAAATAAAGTAAAATATAATAAGTTACTTAATAAGTCAGGGGCCTGAATGGCCGAGTGGCTAGCGCTCAGTACCACAGGTTTCGGGTTCGAATATCCGGCGGTGCCATGGATGTTTGTAGTGGTTCGGAATCCACTCTAAACAGTAGGTCCCGGCCCTAACAGGAACGTGGCGGGGGCATTGTTACTCTGCGCACGTGGCTTATCTTCATACACGCCCCCTGGGTAATGCAAAGTGAGTAACATCTGTGCAGCTCTTGCCTTAAGGCATACAAGACCAAGCTGTCTAAGTGTTTACCAGCTGCATTAGAAAAAAACCAAAAAAAAAAAAACCATGCAGTAAGTCAGTTAAGTAAGTTATATAGTAGTATATACCCGTATAATAAGTTATAAAGTAAATATTGTTTTGAAAACTAGTTCTACAAAGCAATTGATTAACTACTTGTTTAACTTATGCGGTATTGTATTCTCTATTGTTTCAGTCAAAAATGATCATTAAAAAATAAATTTGCTCAAAAAAATCGAAAAACACTTACAGTGGGTAAAAAAAGTATTGGCAATTGCCTTAATTTATTCATATTGACAAAAAAATAAAATGTTATGCAATTTTAGCTGTCGTAATTAAATACAAGACATCTTAGATATATAAAAAGAGTAAAAATTTTATTTTAATTTGCATTTTCTACGATTTTTTCTCTCAAAAACGAAAATTTGATGTCAAAAAGTATTGGCAAAGTTTTAACTGCTTTGCAAATTTTGTTACATTGAAGTCATGTGTTTCGACTGATAAGAAACTCTACTGGTATAAAGTCTGCAAAACTACTCCAAAAGTGTCTATGCATTATTTTCGGATTATTGCAGTAAAATGACTTCGAAACGGAAGGAGTTGGACGTTAATGTTAAAAGACGAATATTAGGCTCAGAAATGAAGTTTTAACTTATCGTGCTATAGGAGTGCAGTTCAATATAAGTTTATTTACTGTCAGAAGTGCTGTAAAAAGTTCAAGGAAACAGGATCAACGGAAAATAAGACAAGAAGTGGACGACCTCGAATATTTTCTACAAGAGAAGAACATGTCATTAGTAACAAGGTTAAGAAAAACCCTAATATAAGTGCACCCCAGATAGCTAGAGATGTTGCTTTCACTTCGCAAAAGACTTTCAGCGTACAGACTGTACGGAATGTTTTACACGAGAGAAGTTATTATGGAAGGGCAGCTAGAAAGAAACCATTCATCTCGGAAATAAAAAGGAGAAAGAGGTTAGATTTCGCAAAATCCCACCTTGATATATCTGAAGAGTTTTGGAACACAGTTATTTTTTCCAACGAATCAAAGTTTAACATTTTCGGCAGTGATGGACGACGATATGTGTGGAGGAGGCCAAATACTGAATTGAAAAGCAACATTTAACTGCTACTGTAAAAAATGGTGGAGGCAGCGTCTTAGTTTGGGGCTGTATGGCAGCTAATGGAATTGGCAACCTGCATTTTATTGATAGTATTATGACAGCATGTACATACATTGACATTTTGCGCCATAACTTAAAAATCAGTGCCCAAAAAATCTTGGCTGGAAACATCATTCGTTTTCAACAAGACAATGACCCCAAGCATACAGCGAATCTCACCCGTGAATGGCTACTCTACAATGCTCCTCGCCAATTAAAAACCCCTCCTCAATCGCCTGACATCAATCCAATTGAAAATTTATGGTACCTGCTGGATCTAGAAATCAAGAAACATAAAATTTCAAGTAAAGACGACCTCAAACGTTTACTCTTGCAAGAGTGGCACAAAAATTCCCAACAGTACAACAAAGACCTTAGTTTCCTCTCTATGAGAAATAGATTACAAGCTGTTATAGATGTAGAAGGTATGCATACAAAGTACTAAACATATACTGATTTTGTTTTCGCTCATAATTTTGTCAATTTCATAATTTTTGCCAATACTTTTTTTTTATCATGTAAATTTTGGATTTCCTCGTAGATTTTGACTAAAAAAATATTTAAATGAAAATTTTGTTATATTTGTTTGTCTTTTCTCCTTTTGTAATCGCTATGTTAAAATAAAATTTGTAAACATACTTTGTTAGCAAATATAATCATTTATAGGCAATTGCCAATACTTTTTTATCCACTGTATATCAACTGATAACCAATTTTTACATTTCAACATTAACTATCCTTTTCATGTTAGAAATATCTTATTCATTTTTAACAGAAATTAAAATTTATAATATATTTTATAGGCATTAAATCATTGTATTCGAGAGTGAATCTCTAAATCAGTAGATTCGGCGTTATTCAGAGTGCACTGTGAGCAGACATATTTAGCGAACACAATTATAAACCAACAATTAAGATATTAAGGGTTTTGCACCTCCTTTCCCTCTTTTTAGAGTTCTATAGAAAAACATTGCATACTGTAGAGTTTTCATGATAATTTCCGTTAGAAATGGGAACTTTCAACTTGCCATTTCTTTTTGAGTTTCAGCAAGTTCAAAACCAAAATATCATTCTCCTCAGGTTAAGTCTAGCCCCAAGATTATTTAAAAGGCCTATCTCCTAGATATTAAAATAATCACATATATTTTATTTTTAAACATTGAAGAAGAATCTATATTTTTATAAATTTATATGTAATAATTAATAATCGGTATATTTTATATTGACAGTTAAGGGTGATAAATGTCCAACCTTCGAATAATCTGCTAAATTTTCAATACTATATATGAATACTATAATATGAAATACTATAATATGAAAATGCTCTCCACAATTTAAAAAAAAATGTAATAAATAATAAAATAATAAACAAATGATATTTTGTAACATTAATTTTTTATTCACTATGGAATTGAAAGTATCATTTTTATAGAAATTATTAAAAATATAGAAACACATTCGTTTCTATGCTATCAACCATAAAGGAATTACTGTAATATATACTATATTTTGTTAGCAATTAATCTGGATAAATGTTAATTTCGTTTCAATAAATCAAAGAATCGACATTATTATTTTTTGATAAATATTCTACATTGTAATTATTTATTCGCTGTGTTTATGCAATTTATTTATAATTTCAATTTGAATGCAACGAGTAAACAGATAAAATACTAAACTAAGTATTATGAAGTATCTTGGGAATAAGCTAAACAGCCTTTGTTTTGTATTTTGCTTGCTTTTTTTTTTTTTTTGGTAAATAAAGGTTTTAGCAAAAGCCCCACTGAACATGTACAACTTCCGATCCTAAATTCCCATTAAGACGTCCGCCAAACCTATTAGGCCTGATTTAGTTAGAAGCGGAACTACGGAACCTGAATTCCTGATGAAGGGGAACACTCGATAAGACTTTAAAATCGAATGTTTTTGTATCGAATACAAAAAAAATCTGTTTTTTTTTTTTAATTTAATTTTAAAGTTTTTAAAAATGTGTTTTATGACACATATGTCTTTTAAAATTGTGTATTTATTCTTGTATGTGTATTTTATTATTCATATACTTGAGTTTATAAATACGTATTTATTCTTATAATTGTGTTTTGTAATTCATATATTTGTGTTTTCATATATTTGTGTTTTATAATTCATATATTTGGTTTTTATAATTATTCGGTTATTTTTTAATTTCGTTTTAAAATTCATATAATTTTGTTTTATGAATGTGTTTTAAAAATACTATATTTTGTATTCAATTTATCTCTATAAGTTTCGATGCTCTATTTATTCTTATAATTGAGTTTTATAATTCGTATATATATATGTATATATATATATATTTATAATTCATGATTCATACATATTAAAATAAAAAAATAATATGATTATTTTTATAATGTGGCGTAAAGATTATCTGAAAAGTAGAGCGCTAGGCCTCTTGACTCGATGGAATACAAATTTGGCAATATTTGCAAATTTATACTATGGCAACACTGTAGTTAATTAACTTTCTAGTAATGATTTGGAGTACGAGAGATGTAGGAGACAACTAGCGAAAGTTAAAAATCCTTGTTGAAAGTTTTCATCACTCTTTGAACTACATAAAATGCTCACACAAATGTAGTGAAATATTTAATTTCTATTTTCACGCAAAGCAATTGGAAAATTCAGCAATCAGTCTGAATCAGCTTTCAGCAATCAACTTCGTGTGAAATCTGTGTTTTTCTGTTTTTCTCTCTCCCTCTACATTGAATATATTTATAAAAATGATTTTTAATTGTATTTTTATTTGTTTATTTATTTTTTGGCATTTGTTTTGTATGAAATTAATAAACCTGTTTTTAGTATTTACTCAGTGAAATTTCTCTGAATGGGATCTGTACACTCAGTTATCAAAAATCTTAAATATCTAACAAAAAAGACTCAAGTACAGGACCTGCAACATTTTCTTTTATAAAGTATATCGAGTTAATTCATTATCACGGTGTGTCAATCATATTAGGAATAAATTTAGGTATGAAATGATAATTATTTATTTTATTACCAATAATATTAATAATTTTTATACATTAAAAATGACACTTTCTTTTAAAATTAATTTAAGGATATCGAATTGTTTTCGGACTATCCACACTCCTATAAATTATACATAATTTCCAATTTAAAAACAGTATGAACTCTAGTTGTAAAAATTTGCTCTACATTGAATATATTTATAAAAATGATTTTTAATTGTATTTTTTATATCAAATTAGATATACATTATGTAAATTTAAAAAAAATATGTTAATTAGATGCATACTTTAAAAAGTAATTTCAGTCAAAATAGTATTACTAATATATTAAGGTTAATATGATGAAAACTTAAAAAACATTTAAGTCATTTTACATAATTTTTTCCCCCTGTTAATAATTGATTCCATTAATTTGGAAATATTTTCATGTTAAATGCTGAATCTCATATTTGTACTACTTTTGTTAGAGGGTTGTAAAAGAATATGATTTACTATTAGATTTTTTGTTTAAATTTATTATTAGGTATCAGATAAAAGGATAAAATATTTCTTCGTGCAATACTTCTGAAGATTCAAAAATCATTTTATTGTTATTATTTGTTCACTAACTATAAGATTTTTGCATAAGTTTTTATTTGAATATATATATATATATATATATATATATATATATATCTAGATAGATAGATAGATAGTTAGATAGATATATGAGGTTAAAGTGCATAATGTTCCAATTTTATTCCTTTTCGCAGTAATACGCTATACATCAGTAATTCTTAATAATAATAATAATAATATAAAATTATTTTCAGAAGATAGAACTAACTTTTTTTTTATTATAGCTCACTGTATGTACTTCAAAGGAATCGATAATCAAACTTTGAGAAACCGTTTTAAAATTCAAGAATACAGGAGTCAAGAAAAGTTTTGATTACTGCACCGGAAAATATTTGATTTCGAGCGAAAAGAAATCCCTCTGGCTGAAATTCCAATTCATTTTTATATATATACTAGAAGAAAAAAAAAAAAGACACAAATATCTTGCATGAGTTTGCAGCATAATCTCTCCCTTCTTTTGTCGTTTTCGACAAGTATTGTTTTCGACGTAAAAACAAACACTCGTTCTGATATATATATAACTAGACTTGTTGAACAAAATATTCTCTGGTTTTCAAGATGGGATTTCATTGAGTTTATTCGTATTTTTATATATTTCGACATCGTAATATTATTTGCTGAGAACAGAAGAATACAAGTTGAATAGAAATCCATTTATTTTATCCTTTTGCATTAGTTGAAAAATGCGGATAAATCACATCAACAAAAGGACAATACATAACTTTGCTATACGTATGAAGAATGATAGATACGAAATGCCTCATATTTCTCAGACAGCATAAAAATGTAATCTTAAACTAAACCTTAAAAGTGAATTTTCCTGTCAGTATTACGAATATTATTTATGCCCCGCAAACATACTTCCAGACAATTTTATAAAAGTTTCTTATCCATAATTGAGTTAACGAAAACTTCAAAGCATAAAATCTAAAGCAAATAAATTAGATCTGGTCTTAAATTGCTTAAATTATTTAAGTGGTTTATATTTTGTGGTAGAAATATTTTATAAAATCTATTCATTTAAGAGCAGTACTGACTTTTGTATTTTATTTATTGTACTTTTGATTTTCTTTTGTTAAACATCGGAATTGATAGTGTTACACATATTTATACCACAAACAGCGCGCCGTTTGTCAATAAGAAAATGGCATTACTTTTTGCAGGTAACTTTAAAGGAACTGTTCCACATTTGCGCTGCGCTTGGGAAAAAAAACTGGAAAACTTCTGCCTTGTGATTTACATATTGATTCGAAACGCTTTACATTTATCATAAATACAATTGGATCTATTGCTTTCTGTATGTAGTGTTTACAAAAAATGCCGTTAGCAGACTCAAAATAGAGCCATCGTCCTTTAATGCAATTTCAAGCACATATATTTGCAAAATTTGAGAATTAATCCTCATTTATTATATAAGTCACTTAAATATATTTAACTTAATTAACCATTACATCTAATCGAAACAGAATTACAGGGTGATTATAATTAAAGTCCCTCTTTCAAAATACGGTAAAAGAAGAACCACTCTTCACAATGAGTTCAAATTTGAATTGAAGATACTAGAAAAAGGGGGGACGCGGTATGCTATTAAAAAAAATTATTAATAGATGGCTCTGTAAGCTGCATAAAGAAAGTGAATTGGGCTGCCAGTGGTATTTTGAATCGAAATGACAACGTATTTGGCATGAGTTGAACTTTTGCAGCATGTGTTATAACATGAGTTGCACACAGTATTTGGCATGAGTTGCACATTGCACATACTTGATGAAGAGGGAAACAGAATGGTATAAAAAAAAACGTTCTACGGATTTTTCTCATTCAATTTGCTATGCCTTTGCCGTGGTGGGCCAGTTTTCCACTCACAGTGTCACAACTGTTGAATGACTTGGAAGTCATTTTTTCCGTCAAAAATCCGCAACAATCAAAGACATTGAGTTAGTTTAATCATGCCAAATATGTTGTAATTTTGATTCAAAATATCACTGGCAGCTGAATTCACTTTATTTATGCCGCTTACAGCGCCATCTATTAATATACTTTGGAACTTTTTTGATGTCATACCGTTTCCCCTTCTTTAAAAGTAACTTCAGTTGAAATTGGAACTTATCGTGACAAGTGGTTCTTTTTACAGAATTTTGAGGTTGGGATTTTAATTATAATCACACTGCACATTGCTTTTTCTATACGAAATACGTAATGTATTATGACGAAAAAAAAAAAAATTTCAACACAAAATAAATTGTTAAAATATATTTTTCATACATACATTTATAAGCGTAAGATAGTTACACAAAAAATACATTTTATACCCTTAGATGCAAAATATCTTTTAAACTCTCCAGAAATTCCAATTAAATGTAATAAAGGTTTCAGTTACATTTCCCTGATATTCGCTAGAATTAGATAAATTTTAAAGAACATATTTTGAACAATCGAAATAAATTTAATTTTAGAATAATTTATTAACTTACTTAAACAATTTATATTCTTCGTAAAGATGTTTTATGAAATGTATTTATTTTCGTTTAAAGATTCATCAATTATTTCTGTTGTTTCAGGCATATGCTATTTTAAGATTTTGAAAATCATTTTCTAAGATGAAATGTAAATAAAAGTAATTTTTATTCAATGTACATTAGTTACATAAATATCTTAAAAATATGAAAATATATTTTTTATCCATCATTATCAATATTCAGTGAAAGTCCATGTAATAAATAAAAATGATAAATAAAGTTAATAAAAATTATTAACAAAATGATCTTCATGTAAATTTTAAAAATTACATTAAATTACTTTTTAATTATTACATATTCTTTTCATAACTAAGAATGGAAACTATTTGAAAATATCTCTTTGTGAAGACACAATGATGAGGATGCTAGTCATAATACTGTGCCTAAAAAGTAAGACCACCATGAACTATTTTCAAAACTATTTATTTATTCTTCCAAATTTATTTTACAGTCTTCAAAGTAATCCCCTCCGGACACCATGCACTTTTGGCAACTTTTTTCAATGCATGCTAAAATGTCATCGCCAGGGATGGCTTTCAAAGAGCGCGGGGATTCAAGTTGAATCTCTTCAATCGACTCAAAACGGTATCCCTGGAATGGTCTTTTGAGTTTAGGAAATAGCCAGATGTCGAACGGTGTGAATATGGTGGATGTGGAACGATATGGGTGAGCTGGAGTATTCAGTGTTTTCAGTGTTTTCGGTATCAATCGAAATTTGACGCGTTTTTAGGCCCAAAGTGGAATTGACCGATTCTTTTGAAATTTCAACATCACCAGCATAATTTTTTGGTCGGTAGAGGTTGATGGTCGACCAGAGGTCTCTTCGTCTTCAACGCGTTCTCTGCCTTCTCTGAACTGTTTATACCACTTGTAAACATTTCTTTCCGATATTGGAATACTCACCGAATGCCTTCTGTAACATTCTATACGTTTCCGCAAACAAAATTTAGTTCTTTAGGTGTTTCAAAAATCGCCGGAAACAGTTTTAGCGTCCCAAGCGTAAATGAACCAAATTTCACACAAATGTCAAGGACAGTGCCAGCAACCTGAAAGAGAAAAAAAATTGAAATTCCATAAGCTCCGGGAATTTTAAATTGAAAATTGATCTTATTTTTGGACACAGTAGTACATGTCAATAGATATGTATATAATATTATATTTTTCTAAACTCTACTTCATATTTTAAGAATTAATGAATATTTATTGTAGAAGACGATTAATTCAAAAATTAAGTTTCCTTAAAAATATTTTTCAAATATTCTAAATTCTAAATAAACTACTTGTAACTATAGTCTAATTTTTAAATTTTTAAGACATCATTAATCTCCATTTTCAACCATATTTTTAGGAACTAAATAATTATATTTTTAAATGCAGAAATTCAATAATTCTTTCGGGTTAATAATTTTTATGATTAAAAATCATAGAATACTTAAATTTTATGAAATTCAAACAAAAGACTAAACGAGCCCACATTTCAGGATGGAAATTCAAATAAACTCAATATTACCATACTAAATTGAGTTTTACAACTTTTGGGGTGGTAGGCCTGAGGTAGGATTATGAGCTCAGGGTGCTGTAATTTATTTTACGATACGTCAAATATTTTCAAAGCTTATGTCATTTGGGAAAACTTAAGTATTGTGATATAAAATAAATTAGATTAAATTTGAGGTTATAGTCAACTTCGAGGTATAAAACCTGTTAAAAAAATTATCTTTCAAAATAGTTGAATTATGAAATATTTTAATCATCGTTAAAGTATTTTATGTTATAATAACTGATTTTTTTCCTATTATATAATAATATTAATTTATTTTATTATTAATTTTTGTGATTGATTGCATTTTTACAAAACGCTACAAAGTTTTTAAAATGAACTTAAAAATATGAGATTATATAAATATTTTATAAGTGTATATGTGGAACAGTTTAAAGAAGTGTTGTTCCCAAATTTTTGGGTACTTTAATCTGAGGTCATTTGCCACACGCACGACAAATATATAGCAGATTCAGCGTTACGCATGCACCTTTTAAGGCGTGCTTCATTGCACTGTATTAAGAAGCTACAATTATTAAGGAACTGCAAATTAAAAAGGAACTACAAACTACTAATTTCGAAAGCACAAACTTATAATCAGAAACAGAACCGCTTCGACAAAAACAGTTCATAAACATTCATAGAGCATATATAGTACATTCAGCGTTACCCATGCATCGTTTAAAACTTACTACATTGCACTCTATTGAGAAAACTACAATTTGAAATGCATAAACTAATGCAAAATGCTAATGAAATGCATAAGTTGCTTTGACAGAGAACAGTTTGAGAACATTCTTTTATCTTTTCATCCAGTCTTTTATAACGTACGAAATTTTGGTGCTTATACATGGCAGAGATTAAGGTACATTTAAATTAGGCCTGTTATTCACGTTTTGACTCTTTGAAATCGCCACACTACCAATCATGACGATGTAGAGTTATTAAAATAGTGTATTAATTAATGTAATTGGGGAATGTGTTAGACATCCTATAATTAAAATAATATTATTAATTTAAATCTACACTAAATTATATTCCAAGAATAATTCCTCCCCAAACCAGTCATCCTGCACCACCGTAACGGTGTCGTTCAATGGTGTTCTCTTGGTGGTAACGGGTACCTGGCGCTATGAAAGTCCGGCGAGAATAAGACTGCAATTAAACTGGACTCGTCGGAAAACATCACACAAGACCACTGTTGCGGTGTCCACAATGCATACTCTCTACTCCAGGTTAATCGCAGGCGACTGTGAGTTGCGTTAAGTGGAACACATCTGACAGGCCTACGAGCATATAGACCAACGTGCCCTAAGCGTCTGTACACGGTCTGCCTTGAAACTGTCATACCGGTAGCTGAAGAGAGCTGACGAGACAGGTCCGATACTGTGCTCCGTCCGTTTCTTTTGGAAGTAACTGCTAAATACCGGTCCTCATTCGGCGTTGTAACCCGGGGCGACCTGTGCTGTAACATCTACTCACATTACCATCATCTTGGAATCGTTGTCAAAGCCTGGAGATGACACTCTGTGCGATTCCAAGTTCCTCGGATACTTCCAGCTGGGTACGTCCACATTCGAGTCGTCCGATAATTCTGCCACGTAAAAAATCATCCAAATGCTTCCTTTGTGCCATAACTATGCGGTTATTGCACTTAAAGGCTTTTAAAACGCTTGTGAACAATTTTACTTCTTTGCCACCATTCCTTATATACCCCTCTCTTACGCTGTCGTCATTTTGACGTACTATCCGCGCCATCTGGTGGTTTCCTGTAATTTGCATATTCTTCTTCAAGATGTGTGTGATAATTCTACAGGTGAAATTTTTTATTTTAGTGTTCAATTTCTGTGTGATTCTGAATTATCCTTAATTTATGGACGTGAGTGTATATATGAACATATTGTTTCAATTTTATTCCCTTTTCGCAGTAATATTAACGCTTTACATCAATAATTCTTACTAATAATAATAATAGAAATTATTTTCAAACTATCTTTTTTATCTCCCTGTATATACTTCAAAGGGAATTGATAATCAAACTTCTGAGAAACCTTTTTTAAAATTCAAGAATGCAGGAGTCAAAAAAAGTTTTGATTTCTGTAGCCGAAATATATTTGATTTCGTGCGCAAATGAAATTCCTCTTGCTGAAATTTCAATTTATTTTGTATATGTACTAGAAAAAAAAAGAAAAAAAAAGACACAAATATCTTGCATCAGTTTGCAGCATAATCTCTCCCTTCTTTGTCGTTTTCGACAAGTATTGTTTTCGACGTAAAAACAAACACTCGTTTTGATGTATATAACTTGACTTGTTGAACAAAATATTCTCTGGTTTTCAAGATGGGATTTCATTGAGTTTATCCATATTTTTATATATTTCGACATCGTAATATTATTTGCTGAGACCAGAAGAAGAATACAAGTTGAATAGAAATCCATTTATTTTATCCTTTTGCATTACTTGAAAAATGCGGATAAATCACATCAACAAAGGACAATACATAACTTTGTTATACGTATGAAGAATGACAGATACGAAATGTCTTATATTTCTCAGGCAGCATAAAAATGTAGTCGTAAACTATATTTTTAAAGTGCATTTTCCTGTCAATATTACGAATATTATTTATGCCCCACAAAACTTTTCAGACAATTTTATAAATGTTTTTGAACTGTAATTGAGTTACCGAAAACTTCAAAGCATAAAATCTAGTGTAAATAAATTAGATCTGGTCTTAAATTGTTTAAATCATTTAAGTGCTTCGTATTTTGTGGTAGAAATATTTTAGAAAATCTATTTATTTATGAGCATTACCTTACTTTTGTATTTTACTTGTTCTACTTTTGAGTTTCTTTTGTTATTTATCGGAATTCCTTGTATTGCACATATTTTTTGTCACAAAGGGCGTACGGTGGGCAATACGAAAATGACATTACGTTTTGGAGGAAACTTTAAAGGAACTGTTCTACATTTGTGCACCGCTTAGGAGGAAAACTGCAAAACATCCACCATGCAATTCGCATATCGATGTGAGACGCTTTGCATTTTGTTATAAATGTAATCGAATCTACTGATTTTTTTAATGTGGTGATTACAATAGATTCTGACAACAGACTCAAAACTGAGTCATCATTCTTTAATGCAGTTTGAAATACATATTTTCAGAAAATTTTAGAATTATTCCTTATCTATTATACAAGTCACTTCAATAAGTTTAACTTAATTAACAATTAAATCTAATCGAAACAGAAATACAGGGTGATTATTATTAAAGTCCCACTTTCAAACTGCTGTAAATAAAAGAACCACCTGTCACGATGAGTTCAAATTTAAACTGAAGATACGTGATGAAGGGGGAAACGATATGACATCAAAAAAAAAGTTCCACCGATATTTCCACCCAATTTGCTATGACCTTGCCGTGGTGGATCGGCTTTCCACTAACAATTTCACAACTGTTGAATGACTTGGAAGTCACTTTTTTTCGTCAAAAAACTGAAACAATCAACCACATTGAACACTACAGTTTGTTTAATATGCAACTCCTACCAAATACGTTGTCATTTCGGTTCAAAATATCACTGGCAGCTGAATTCACTTTTTTTTATGCCGCTTACAGAGTCATCTATTAATAAACTTTGGAACTTTTTTTTTTTTTGATGACATACCATTTCCCACTTTTTCAAGTATGGTCAGTTCAAATTGGAACGCATTGTGATGAGTTGTTCTTTTCTTACAGCATTTTGAAAGTGGGATTTTAATTATGATCACCTGCACATTGCTTTTATATAAGAAATACGTGTATGCATTTTAACGAAAAAAAAGTTTCAGCTCAAAATAAATTGTTAAAATATATTTTGCATACATATATCTATACGCCTCAGATAGTTACACACAAAAAAATAAATTTTATACGCTTAGATATCAAATTTATTTTATACCCTTTTTAGAAATTCTATTTAATGTATTAAAAATTTCGGTTACATTTTTCTTTTCTTCGACTGAATTAGATAAATTTTAAAAATACAATGTGAAGAAAGCCATTAGATTTCATTTTAGAATAATTTAACTAACTTTAACAATTTATATTCTTTGTAGAGATGTTTTACGAAATGTATTTATTTTTGTTTAAAGATTCATCAATCATTTCTGTTGTTTCAGGCATATGTTATTTTAAGAATTTGAAAACAATTTTTAAAATAAAATGTAAATAAAATTAATTTTATTAAGTTACGTACATTAGTTACATAAATATCTTAAAAATAGGAAAATATGTTTTTTATTCTTCATTATTATTATTCAGTGAGAGACCATGCAATGAGTAAAAATCATAAATAAAGTTAATAATGGTTATTAACAAATTGTACTTAATGCACATTTTTAAATAACGTTAAATTATTTTTGATTATTAAATAAACATTTCATAACTAAGCATGGAAGCTATTACAAAATTTCTTTTTTGTGAAGACACAATGATAAGGATGCAAATGTTAATACTACTGTGTCCAAAAAGTAAGATCAATTTTTCAATTTAAAATTCTCTTGGCTTATGGAATTTCAATTTTTTTTTTTCTCTTTTAGGTTGCTGGCACTGCCCTTGATATCTGTGTGAAATTTGTCATCCAAATGTTCATTAGTGTTTGAGTTACGCTTGGCTTTGTGAGACGCTAAAACTGATTACGGCGATCTTTGAAATGTCTGAATTAAGTGAGCAAAGAACTTGCATTCAATTTTGTTTTAGGAAACTTGTAGAATGCTACAGACGGCATTCGGTGAGCATTCCTATATCGTAAAGAAATGTTACAAACAGTTCAAAGAAGGCGGAGAAAGCGTTGAAGACGAAGAGCACTCTGGTCGACCCTAAACATCAACGGATGAAGCTCAAGTTTAAAAGTAAAGATTTAGGTATTGCAAACCGTTGATTTAAAATTCGAGACCTTGCTGATACTTTGAAAGCGATTAAATAATTTTTCAAGAATAATTAGTCTTACTTTTCGGCACAGTAGTAAATATGTATGTAATACACTTATGTCCATAAATTAAGGATAATTCATAATCACACAGAAATTGAACTCTAAAATAAAAATTTCACCTGTAGAATTATCACACACATCTTGAAGAAGAATATGCAAATTACAGGAAACAACCAGATGGCGCGGAGAGTACATCACAATGACAAGAGTGTAAGAGAGGGGCATATAAGGAATGGTTGCAAAGAAGTCAAATTGTTCACAAGCGCTTTAAAAAAGCCTTTCAGTGCAATAACCACATAGTTATGGCACAAAGGAAGCATTTGGATGATTTTTTCCGTGGTAGAATTATCGGACGACTGGAATGTGGACGTACCCAGCTGGAAGTATCCGAGGAACTTGGAATCGCCCAGAGTCTCATCTCCAGGCTTTGGCAACGATTCCAAGATGATGGTAATGCGAGTAGATGTTACAGCACAGGTCGCCCCCGAGTTACAACAACCGAATGAAGACCGGTATTTAGCAGCTACTGCCAAAAGAAACAGACGGAGCACAGCATCAGACCTGTCTCGTCAGCTCTCTTCAGCTACCGGTACGACAGTTTCAAGGCAGACCGTGTACAGACGATTAGGGCACATTGGTCTATATGCTCGTAGGCCTGTCAGATGTGTTCCTCTTACCGCAACTCACTGTCGCCTGCGATTAACCTGGAGTAGAGAGCATGCATTATGGACACCGCAACAGTGGTCTTGTGTGATGTTTTCCGATGAGTCCAGGTTTAGTTTGCAGTCTGATTCTCGCCGGACTTTCATATGGAGAGCGCCAGGTACCCGTTACCCCCGAGACAACACCATTGAATGACACCGTTACGGTGGTGCAGGATGGCTCGTTTGGGGAGGAATTATCCTTGGTTCCAGAACTGATCTGCATATTCAGAGTGTAACGATGACAGGCCACATCTATCGGGATGTCATTTTGGAACAACATGTACGTTTGTTACGGGACGCCATGGGTGCTGAATTTCTGTTTATGGATGACAACGCCCGTCCTCACCGTACAAACATTGTAGACGAATACCTTCAATTGGAGGATATCACCCGTATGTCTTGGCCAGCATACTCACCGGACTTTAATCCAATAGAGCATGTGTGGGATATGCTTGGCCGACGAATTGCAGCCCGTCAACTCCCTCCCACCTGTCAACCGGAACTTCGGAGGGCATTGCTTGATGAATGGTGTAATATTCCCAAGATCAGATTGAGAATTTGATACTCAGCATGCCTAGGCGTTGTAAGGCCTGTATTGCATCGTCCGGGTGACATACTCCATATTAGCCATCATACTAACCATGTTATACTGTTTTTTGTAAATAGGTTCTTTTTTTTAAATTTGCTCCGGGAGTAAAAAATCGCAATTTTTATTAATTATGTCAAACATATAGAATGTTTTTTGCTCTTTACCTTTTGTTTAATAAATAGACTTTACAAATAAGTCAAATTTGTTTTGATTATTTACCTGATTTTCATTATCCTTAATTTATGGACATGAGTGTATTACATTTTTCTAAATTTTTCTTCAAATTTTAACAATTAACGAATATTCATTGTATAAGAAGATTAATTCTAAAATTAGGTTTCCTTAAAAATAATTTATAATTTTCTATATTCGAGAGAAATAATTTGAACTATAGTCTACGTTATAAATTTTAAATACACAATTATTTTCCAATTTTAACCATATTGTTATGTAATAAATAATTCGATTTTTTAAAAAAATTCAACAATTCTTTCGGGTTAATGAATTTTATGTTTAAAAATCGCTGAATACTTAAATTTTATGAACGTCAAACAAAAGATTAAATGAGCCCACATTTCAGGATGGAAATTCAAATAAACTCAATATTACCATGCTAAATTGAGTTTTACAACTTTGGGGTAAGGTCTGAGGTGGGATTATGCGCTCAGGGTGCTGTAATTTATTTTACGATACGTTAAATGTTAGCAAAGCTTATGCCATTTGGGAAAACTAAAGTATTGTGATATAAAATAAATTAGATTAAATTTGAGGTTACAGTCAACTTCAGGGTATAAAAGCTATTACAAAAATTATCTTTCAAAATAGTTGAATTATGAAATATTTTAATCATCGTTAAAATATTTTATATTATAATAACTGATTTTTTTAGATGATATAAAGATATTAATTTTGTTATTGATACTTTGTGATTGATTGCATTTTTACAAAATAGATTAAATTTGAGGTTACAGTCAACTTCAGGGTATACAACCTATTACAAAAATTATCTTTCAAAATAGTTGAATTATGAAATATTTTAATCATCGTTAAAATATTTTATATTATAATAACTGATTTTTTAGATGATATAAAGATATTAATTTTGTTATTGATACTTTGTGATTGATTGCATTTTTTACAAAATGTAATTATCTACAAAGTTTTAAAAGGAATTTTAAAATATTAGAAAATATAAATATATATGGGTTTTTCTCATGCACCTGGTAAACACTTAGACAGTTGTCTTTCATGCCTTACGCGCCGCATCGACGTTACTCACTTAGCACAACTCAGGAGGTGTGTAGCTTGAAGATAAGCGGCGAACACAACCCCTGCAAAAGCACAACGATTGTTTTAAACCGGGACCTACGGTTTAAAGTGGATTCTGAACCACTACAAACACCCATGGCAACACCGGGACTCGAACACGGAGCCGGTGGTACCGTGCGCCAGAGAGCTAGCCAGTCAGCCATCAGACCCTCTGCTGACAATATTTGATTCCATTAACTTGAAAATGTATATAATGTGAAATACAGAATTTCCTGTCAGTATTACGAATATTATTTATGCCCCACAAAACATTTCCAACAATTTTATAAATGTTTCTGATCTATAATTGAATTACCGAAAACTTCAAAGCATAAAAACTAAATCAAATAAATTAGATCTGGTTTTAAATCGCTTAAATCATTTAAGTGGTTTATATATTTGCGTAGAAATATTTCATAAAATCTATTTATTTAAGAGCAGTACTTACTTTTGTATTTTTTACTTATTGTATTTTTTGATTTTCTTTTGTTAAAGATTGGAATTCCTTGTCTTACACGTGTTTATGCCACAAAGAGAGCGCCGTTCAGCAATAAGAAAATGGCATTACCTCTTGTAGGAAAGTTTAAGGGAACTGTACCACATTTGTGTGCCGAGTGGGAGGAAAGCTGGAAAACTTCCACTATGTAATTTATATATCGATTGAGACGCTTTACATTTTGTCATAAATGCAATTGGATCTACTGCTTTCTGAAAGTAACGTCTACAAAAGATGCCGTCAGCAGACTCAAAACTGACCCATCGTCGATTAATGCAGTTTCAAGCACATATTTTTGCACAATTTGAGAATTAATCCTCATCTATTATATAAGTCACTTAAATATATTTAATTTAATTAACCATTACATATAATCGAAACAGAAATACTGGGTGATTATAATTAAAGTCCCCATTTAAAATGCGGTAAAAGAAGAACCACTCTTCACAATGAGTTCAAATTTGAATTGAAGATACTTGAAAAAGGAAGGACGCGGTATGGCATTAAACAAATTTATTAATAGATGGCTCTGTAAGTTGCATAAAGAAAGTGAATTGCGCGGCCCGTGATATTTTGAATCCAAATGATAACGTATTTGGCATGAGTTGCACATTACTTTTGCAGCATGAGTTGCACATTACTTTTGCAGCATGAGTTGCATAACGTAATTGACATGAAGTTGTACATTGCACATACTCGATGAAGAGGAAACAGTGTGGTATAAAAAAAAGGTTCTACGGATTTTTCCCATCCAATTTGCTATGGTCTTGCCGTGGCGAGTCGGCTTTCCATTAACAGTGTCACAAATGTTAAATGACTTGGAAGTCATTTTTTCCGTCAAAAGTCAAAAACAATCAAGCAAGTTGAACACTACAGTTGCTTTAAGCATGCCAAATACGTTGTCATTTCGAATCAAAATATCACTGGCAGCTGAATTCACTTTATTTATGCCGCTTACATCTCCATCTATTGATGCACTTTGGAACGTTTTTGATGTCATACTGTTTCCCCCTTCTTAAGTATATTCAGTTCAAATTTGAACTCATTGTAACTAGTGTTTTTTTTTTTACAGCATTTTAAAAGTGAGATTTTAATTATAATCTTTACCATTTATATATGAGAGATACGTCACTCTGTTCATTGCTTTTATATATGAAATACGCAATATGTGTTTTAACGAAAATATATTCTCAACACAAAATGAAGTGTTAAAATATATTTTTCATACATTTATACGCTTCAGATAGTTACACAAAAAATACACTTTTAAACCTATAGATACAAAATATATTTTATTCTCTTCAGAAATTCTAATTAATGTAATAAAGGTTTCGTCTACGTTTTTACGTTTTTCTTATCTTGGACTGAGTTAGATAAATTTTAAATATTACATTTTGAATAAACGAAGAAGATCTAACTTAATAATGATTTAACTTACTTAAACAATTTATATTCTGTGAAAAGATGTTTTACGAAATGTATTTATTTTTGTTAATCAATTATTTCTATTGTTTCAGGCATATGTTATTTTAAGAATTTGAAAATGAAATAATTTGAATGTAAATAAAATTCCTTTTATTAACCAATTATGCAAATTAGTTTCATAAATATCGTAATATTGTGAAAATGTATTTTATTCACCATTATTATTATTCAATGAGAGACCATGTAATGAGTAAAAGGATAAATAAAGTTAATAACGGCTATTAACAAAATGTTCTTCATGCTAATTTTAAAAATAACATTAAATTACTTTTTGGTTATTAAATATTCATTTCATAACTAAGAATGGAAGCATTTTCAAAATATCTCTTTGGGAAGGCACAACGATAAGGTTGCAACTGTCAATCCATATGTATGTTATATATTTGTTTAACTCATCTTAAAAATTTAACAATTAATGAATATTTATTGTAGAAGAAGATTACTACCCTGTCCAAAAAGAAAGACCAATTATTTTTTTTTTTCAAAACTTTTTGTTTATTCTTCCAAATTTATTTCATCGCCTTCAAAGTAATCCCCTCCGGACACAATCCACTTACGCCAACTTTTATTCCAATCCTCAATGCATGCTAAAATTCATCGGTAGGGAAGGCCTTCAAACCGCTCGCTGATTCACGTTGTGTCTCTTCAATCGACTGAAACGGTGTCCGCGGAGAGATATTTTGAGTTTATTGAATAGCTAGAAATCGCACGGTGTGAATACGGTGGTTGTGGAACGATATGGGTTTTGTTTTTTGCGAACAAGTGACGAGGAATCAATGCAGTGTGAGCTGCCAGATTCAATTTTTCGGTACTAATCGAGATTTGACGAAATTTGAGGCCAAAAATGGAATTGACCGATCCTTTTGAAATTCCAACATCATCAGCAATGTCTCTGATAGTAAACCGACAGTTTGCAACCACCAAATCTTTAATTTTTCGGATGTGAACTTTGTCAGTTGAGGTGGATGGTCGACCAGAAATCTCTTCGTCTTCAACGAACAACTTATACCACTTCTAAACATTTATTTTCCGATATAGGAATGCTCACCGAATGCCTTCTGCAACATTCTATACTTTTCCGCAAACAAAATTTGCTCAATTAATGTGGACATTTCTAAAATCGCCGGAATCAGTTTTAGCGTCTCACAAAGCCAAGTGTATCTCAAACACTAATGAATATTTTGACGTCAAATTTCACACAGATGTCAAGGACAGTGCCAGCTAACTAAAAAAATTAAATTTCATAATCCCTGAATTTTAAATTGAAAATGGGTCTTACTTTTGGATGCAGTATGTATGTAATATTATATTTTTCTAAATTCTTCTTCAAATTTTAACAATTTACGAATATTCATTATAGAAGAAGATTAATTAAATTAGGTTTCTTTAAAAATGTTTTCAAATTTTCTATGTTCTACAGAAGTAACTTGTAATTATAGTCTACTTTATAAATATTAATTACAGAATTGATCTCCGTTTTTAACCGTATTTTTAGGAACTAAATAATTATATTTTTTTAAATGCAGGAATTCAATAAGTATTTCAGGTTAATCATTTGTATGCTTTAAAATCGTCGAATACTTAAATTTTAAGAACATCAAACAAAAGATTAAATGAGCCCACATTTCAGGATGGAAATTCAAATAAACTCAATATTACCATACTAAATTGAATTTTACAACTTTGGGGTAAGGTCTGAGCTGGGATTATGCGCTCAGGATGCTGTAATTTATTTTACCATACGTTAAATATTTGCAGAGCTTATGTCATTTGGGAAAACTAAAGTATTGTGATATGAAATAAATTAGATTAAATTTGAGGTTATAGTCAACTTCAAAGGTATAAAACCTGTTACAAAAGTATTTTATGTTATAATAACTGATTTTTTTCCGATAATATGATAATATTAATTTATTTTATTACTGATATTTTGTGATTAATTCCATTTTTACAAAATGTAATCATCAAAAAAATTTTAAAATGAATCTAAAAATATGCGGGTATATGAATGCATTATAAGTAAATATGTGGAGTAGTTTAAAAGATTTATTCCCAAATTTTGAATACTTTATTCTGAAGTCATTTGCCTCTGGTACGACAAATATATATAGCAGATTCAGCGTTACGTATGCATCGTTTAATGAAGGTTATATTGAAATATATTGAGAAACTACAATTTGAAAAGCACAATCTTATAATCAGAAACAGAGTCTATACTTTATCAGAACAGATAATTTATAGTTGTCAGGTATGGCCACATTTAAAATTAATTACATAAAACCACATTCCGATATATAAAACCCCATCGATAATACTTATAACCAAATGTACTCCCAAGAACAATAAAACGCAAATAATAATTTTTCAAAATTAATTTGTAAGGAAACACTTTATTTATTTATCAATTTTGGAGTTTACATAAACACCTCAGCAGAACACGAAATTGTTCCTTATTCTTGTAAATATAAATAAAATCTTTCAAATGAAACAGTATGTCATTGACTGTTTTATTTATTTTTTTTTTACTTTGTATATGTTTCACGTAAACATTCAATCCGAAAATACATCTTATAATATTGCTTTTTACCGATAATTCAAATTTAAATAAATATTTTACTTTCCTGCATATTGGTGTAAGTAACTTCATTTTTTGTTTAATAATATTTCATAGTTAAAAAAGCTTTGTTTAGTCTGTACAAAAATTATTTGTATACAATAATAAATATTAAATTATCAAAAAGATTAATTCTTTTAACTATTTCAAATATTACCCCAGTTTGCTTTAATTTGAGAAAATAAATGATTTACTTCATAACTCCTTACTCTTTATTTTTCACTTATATTCTAGAACTATCGCGTTCTTTCTTCTATGATATGAACAACATTCATTTATTAATAGATATAGTCAAATGTATGAAAGTTTGTTTCACAATTGTCACTCATTGGTAGCATAGAAGTTTGTGTTTCTAGTGTCAATATAAACTGAATTAATTGAACATCATTATTTAAATATAATAATAATAGTAAAGATTAATTTAGAACTAGTACAGTTATACATTTTAGGTTCGAATACCGGTGGTGTCATGGGTGTTTGTAACTGTTCGGAATCCCTTTAAACAGTAGGTCCCGGTCTAATAGGATCGTAGAGCGTTGTGGGGGTAGTACTGCTCGCGTCCATAGTATATCTTCAAGCTATACATGCACCACGGGTAGTGCTAAATGACTAACAGCGGTGCGACCCTTGCTACTGGCATAAAGATTAAATTGACAGATTTGTATTGACAGCTGCATTAATTAAAAAAAACAGTTAGAAATTTAATAAACCTTAAAATGCGTGATATAACAAATGTTACTATATTATAAGTGAAAATGAATAACCTTATATTTCGAGAAAAAAACCGAGTATATATAAATCGTATGAACTGTATAAATCGAGAATTTTTAAAACATTTTCTACAAATAAACTACTGGGTTTGGTTTTGATGCACATTCCTTAATATCGCAATAAACGGAGATATTTTAGCAATTTCAGGGAGAAAGCATTAAATCCCTAAATATTGCTAAATATAACAAGTTAATATTTTTAAGGGTAAAATGGCAGAATAGGAAATTTGTCATTTGTCGCCAAAAAATTTTTTTCGCCAGATTGCATCAAATGACGGATGTGATTCTAAGTAAAAATAATAGCAACCCTAAAACAATAGTTCTATTTCGCGAAGCAGAATTTATGTTAAAAAAATGCTGTACATTTTTAGCAAGTTTATTGTAAAGAATGAACAGAAATTTCTGAAAATTTAAGAAAAATTTGGGGAAAATGTGATCCATGGATGCTGCTTTTCTTTCATAATGCAGATTTCTCAACAAAGATGGTGATGTTACCCATGTAGATTTCTCAACAAAAACTCTTCCAATCAGTCACGAAATTCAGCGGACATTTAATCTCATCAGCTACATTCGCAGTCGAATGCCTACAGATCCAATCATGCATGATTCTCATCTAACGTGCAAACTCATTTTGATTGAGCGAACCACGAATTTTGACGAATGTATCCTTGAAAGTATCTCTTCACATTTTGTGCTACACCAATAAATTTCGCTCTGAAAGATAAATCTGATGCACATATGTGGAGACATATAGATATATGTGGAAACATATATAAAAGACATATGACATATGTGGAAATATACTATATAAATGAGTCATTTTGATATACGTAAGTGCTATTCGAAAGTCTATGCTATGCTATTCGAAAGCACACAAGGAAAAGAAAACAACCACTGCCGCATGAACTGGTAACGAAGGACATAAATCGTTATTAAAATTAACGGTTTCTAAAACTTTTAAAATACTTCAGTAATTGAATTAAACCAATTAATTAATCTTGGCCAATCATACTTTATTAAATTTGGCGATTTTCATCCACTTGGCGGCCAAAAGAGTTTCGCCAAACACCAAAGGTTCCTATTTTTCGATTTGGCGTTTTTAAGTTTATAAGAGAATAATTAAATGAGTTACGCATAAAAATAAATTGATTTTCAAAATTGTTTTATTGATAATTTGTTGCTTCAGCCACCAAACCAAAAATCTGATGTTGGCGAAATTTGCTTCCACTAATGGAAAAGCACTAAAACACACAGAAATAATAATAGAATACCAAAAATAATTAAGATACAAAAAACAATACTTTAATCTATAAAATTATTTTTTGAATATTTTGAATGCAATCTTCATGAAAAAATAAAAAAACAAAGTTACAAATCCTTCAAAATCCGTATCAGAATCCGAGTTTCCGATCAGCTTATATCTAGAAATATTGGTAAAAAATACACTTTTTTTTAACTGCTTTGCAATATTTTCGACTCAATGGTGACATGTTTAAATTTATCGTTTTTTTTTTTCATTTTTTTTTTTTATTTCATGTTTGCTTACATAGGGTTTTTGAATTTTAGGGAAATGTTTTGAACAGAAAACTTACTCTGGGCTTATACACGGCTTATATTGAGATATTTATCGTATAATATTTTTGTATTACGTTGAATAATACTTTTATGTTTATAAAGAAAGCTTTAGTTATTGATACTTTTATGCTTATATTCAAAGTGGTAATTATTTATGTAGTGGATATCTCATCGGATTTCCGAACTAAAGCACTTAATTTCGAAACCTGGTAAATACAGCGCAATAGAAAACTTCCGTTTCTATGTCCGTGTTCAGCAGTATACATATATGGTTATAATGCCTTTCAGATGTATTTGGAAAGGAAAATGCTATGTTACTCTATTGCCATTCATTGAAGCGTTTCTTCAAATTGATGAGGTGTTGTGTGGCAAGTTCTAAATTACGCACGCTGGAAAACTCTAAATCTTCCACTCATCTGCCATTTTAGTTAATTCGAAACTACAACTGCTTAAATAACAAATATCATTTTAAAATGCATGGAAAATGCGTCAAAGCTTATTTGCAAAGCTTGGATTGTATCGCATAAATACAAAATACTCATATATAACTAAATCTAAAATACTCATTATAATCTTTACTTATAACAAAATTTATATTTACATTTATAACATCATTTTTAACCTATGTAGGCATAAACGATTATCACAGTTTAACCGTCAATTTAATTTCGTTTAAATCTAGCCCAGAAAACAAATTGTAACAGTAATTGCTTGGAATGTAATTTATTTTATGATTTAGATATGTACATAATAATATGCAAATTTACAAGTAGAAGTATAGCTAAATTACATTTCGTTTATAAAGAATTTCAGGTATTTTATTTATTTGTATGTAAAGTTCTTAGTTATTTTGACACCATTTCCATGGATACAGCTTTAACCCTGGAATGACATTGATCCTAAGAAATGATGGAAGGTGTCCTGCAAAATTTTCCTGTGAACTGTCATTTTAGTTTACTCATATTCTGAAATATAAAAAAAAGTATTCCCATAACCTTAAATATGATTGATATGACAGTTATCGGATAAAGGGAATGACAAGAAAATGTGTGGCAGTACAGTTTCAATGTATACAGTTTAAAATATTTACAATAGCGTCTTAAATAGAATTAAATATTTCCTCTACAATTTTACAGCAAACCCTGCCTTTTTTTATCGTGAAAAGTGTCATCCGTTGTCATTTATAACTTAAAATAAGTCAAGGCTTTAATAATTATCCAACATTGTATGCTTTATGTGCAGTGAAATTATTAAAATTTTCTAAGGAAAACACACAAAAAAAAACTGTTTATTGAAAATGAAATTTAAATTTAAAACACAAAAATCTATTAAATTATATTCCATTGCTTAACGATTTAAAAAACATTTTAATTTCTTTGCAGATTTTCATAATTGATATTTTCCTTTATATATTTTCGTTTGTTATGCCTAATCTGAAACACATCAACTTAGCCATAGTTTTATTTACAGAACAAATTTACCCTTAAAGTAGTTTACTTAATTACACAGCATCTAGTTAAAATAAAAATTAAAAGTAAAGATGTTTAAATTTTAAGATAAATTATGAATATACCAAATCAAAAAAGGAATTCATCAGGATAGTTTTCTAAAAATTGTGTTTTCATTTTGTTTAGTTCAATTTTTAGTTTAAAAAAATAAAGCATTTTTGAATATTCTAAATATGACCAGAAAGCTTTTGAAAGAATTGTATATTTATATTGAACATTTTGTAATTTTGATAATCTTTCAAATAAATATTACTTCAAATATAAATATACTTTAAATAAATATAATATACTTCATTATAAAAAATAAATATACTTCAAGTACATAAATTCCACCATAACAATTTGTATATGCTTTAATTTAAATTTATAATGAGCCCTTACGATCTATGCTTAATTTGCTATCCATTTTAAAAGAAACTATTAGCTTTATTTGCTTTTCTTAATGTCATTTGATATAAAATATTAATTAAACTAATAATGTATAAATTGTTGAATTTTTAGAGGAGTGTATTAAGGTGATGAATATAGTACAATTAAAATAAATATTAGACAGGAGTGGCTTGGCAGAAAGTAAGTTTTTTGTGAAGAAAAGTAACTTTAGTTGTATCCAACAAGCAACAGACGCAATTGTTTATTCATCTTGCATCAGGACTTCATCAACAGGACACAACTCAAATGCTCTTGCGGGCCACTTTGGTAATGAATCTAGCTGCGCGGGCAGCATATAAAATTACATATCCCCATATCAGAATTAGACCTACTATAGATATTTTTTTGGAGTGAAAAATCGAAACATAATGAGTTATTATTTTTTTTTATTTACTATTATTCTTACACGTAAACATAGATAATATAATAATGATACTAAACGTACATTGTAAACATATGTATAACGCTGAAAATGATATATAAAAGTATATAAAATACATAAAAATATATGATTATATGTAATATATGATATATAAAAATATATAAATATAAATGAAATGAAACAAAAATGAAATCATTAAAAAATATTTATTTTACTAGTGCGATAATTGCTTCTCCAGTCTTTCACTTAACTTTGGCAAATCTATGCGCACATCATGAGTTCGCAGAATATAATTTAATTACTCTGTGAATTAATAACTGTAAACTCATCAATAAAACAGGCAATATCTGTCCTCTATTAGCAAGATTATTTTAAAATCAAAGATACTTTTTTTCTCATAATTTCGACAGTTAATTTTTGAATATATGGACTTTACTTTTTTTTTTTCATACTTTGGCCATTATAAAATAAATATGTTTTGTAAAGTTGTGATGAATCTCAAGGTGTGATAGGTGTGATAAATATTATATTAAATATTCATGATAAATATTCTCAAAGGTGTGAGAAATATTCAAGGCGGGCCTCATGGACCCCGCAGGCCATGTGTTGGCCGACCCTGATCTACATCTTCTAATCCAAAAATGCATAAAGCAAATGCAGAAGACTGTCCTCTGTTGATATAAAGCCAGATGAGAAGAACATGTGATCCAGTGCAGTCTTTCCTTTTGTGAAACACCTTGGATAAAACTTACTGTGAAACATATCTACAGTTATAGTGATAAATGACTTCAGAGAAATATGCAAGGCATTTGGACACAACAGTATCTTATTTACATATATTATAAATATAGATACTTAATTTATAATTATGATTATTATAATAATTATTATTAAATATAGATTAAATAATATATTACAAATGTTAAAATTCTAAAAGAATATTGCATTTAATTTCAATTCTAAAAGGTTTCACTACATTCCAATGCTCTCTTAACTATAAGTTTACATTGTTTTCCAATTTTAGAATTAATTTCCCATATTGTTTCTCGCAATAGAAGTTTTAAAAAATCATTTTTACTTAAAATACTGTTTGTTTTCAAAATATAATAAATTTAATTATGATTTTATTATTTTAAGATGCTATTTAAATTATTGCAATAAAATATAATGAATTTAATTATGAATTCTTTTTTAAGCCTTCATAACAGTTCAAATCAAAATATATTTAAAGTAATTCCATATCGTAATTAAATAACTTTTCAGAATCTACGTTTTAATTAGATTTTATTAACATCTTGTTTTGTGTATAGATTTACACAAGGGATTAAAATTTATGAATGATTGCAGAAAAAAAAAATATATCGTTTTTTTTTTAATTTATTTATTTAATTACTTTTTTTTTTTTTTTTTTTTTTTTTTTTTTAGTTATCGAATTCTTTACAAATGAGCGGGAAAAAAACATAACAAAATCAATAAACCTTTTGAAAAATGAATATCCTCAGATTAATCTAGAGTAATCCTCATAGTTTAATCAAACTATTTTTATATTCAATTTATGGCTTTTATCAATAAAATTACAGCCCACCGTCAAAAACTAATAATGTCAAGTTCTCCCACGTCTTGTTAAGCTTATCTCAGGACTTCAAATAATTTTGTCTCTAGTGATTTTTTTCTCTTACTTTGCGTGTAATTAGAAAAAAAAAATGTCTCAAATATCAAATGTTCAAAACTACTGAATCTTTGGTATTTATTGACATTTAAATTGGCTATAGATTTATGATAGATACTAATATATAATTTTGGTTATTAAATTTAAAAAAATAGATCATTTATATGTTAACTATAGATATAATGTATTGTAAATGTTAAATGCTAAAAGAATATTTTATTGAGGTTACTTTCAAAAAGAATTCACTACATTTCAATCCACCCACGATTACACCCACGATCAGCGAATATCGATCTACGCCCCACGAGCCATATTTGCAATATTGTTATTAAATAATGGTGGAACTTTTTTTTTTTAAAAAAATATATTGTGTTTTAGAAAACCTTTTTTTATTATTTTTATTTTGAAAAATACCTTTAACTTATAAATACAAGCCGCATGACAAAAAAATATGCTTGTGATTTATTTTTTTTTTTATTTTATATATTGTACATAATTCTAACCTGTATTAATAAAAAAAAATGTTCTCAAAATTTTCATTATTTAAATGTTTTTCCTATATTAATTTCATCCAAAAATATAATCATGAATCATCTCTTTTTTACTTGCATTTATTATTCGTTAATGTAACTATAAGAGAAAAGTATAAAATTTATATGCGGAGATACAAACTTCAGTCTAAATTTCATTTGATATGAAGCCTATTGACGCAAGCATAACGCTTATTAAAGACATTGTTTGCATATTTAATTATTAGATATTTCAAAGACATTGATTTAACGTTCAATACATAAAGAATTTCTTGATAAAGTTTCTTAAACTTAAAATATTTTATAATAACATATTTTAAGTCATCTGATGGATGGAGATTTCCAATTATATACTTATAACTTGTAGTTAAAATGCATGTTAAATGTTTTAAAGTTACTATATTTCTACCAATGTTAAGTTCAATAACAGTTCAATAAGTTCAATAAGAGAGAGTTACAAATTATTTTATTGCTTATTTTGTGCTATGTCTTATTGTATATTTTGCCCACATAGAGTCTTTTGGAATTTTTAAGAAATTCTTAAACAAATAGAAACATGAAATACCACAAAATATGGAACATCTTCTGTGGACATAAAGTTGGACATTCAGCTACTGAAGAATACGAAACATTAATGCTGCATTTGGGATTGATACAGTTCATGCATCCACAGTGAAAAGACGGTTTGAGAAATTTGATTATCACCTGTTCAAAATGAACTAAACGGAAACTGAACTTAGTGTAAGACATAAAATCGCACCCTGTAATCATGTTTTGTTTTTTAGGCTAACGTTACAATACCTGTTCGAGAATTTGTTGTTGATCCTGGAGTAGCAACAGTTTTGAGACATCTAGGAGCGCTTGAAAAGGGAAAAACTTGACAAATGATTTCCATAAGATTTAACAAGTACATTGAGGATTTGCATATAATTAAGTGTTCCCAAATAATTTATTCTTTTTTTTTATCTAATCATTACTTGTAATGAAATATTGATGCTAATTTATAATTGTAAACACTCAGAACAAGGGCTGGGTCTAAATATACACTAAACCCAGTGGAATCGAGTGTTGTCCATTATAACTTCTTGGTTGCAAATAGTGTACAGTATTACTGTCAACATTTGATATTGTGCATTAGAAATTGCTGTTATAAGAAACAGCATTAGTGAATCATAAAGATATGTCTCCATGAAAACATAAGACCTTATGCTTTACAAATCATACTCCAAAAACTGAACGAGTTGAAATGTGGCTTTTTAAGAATAAACATTTTGTCAATCGCGAAGCTATCAAAACTGCCTTGGTTAATTTATTGACTATAAATCGAAGGTGCTTTTTTTCTTTTCTTTTTTTTTTTTTTTTTTTTTTGAAACCTGCAATTAAACTGTTTTTTTGTAATCCATGGTAGAAGTGCATAGGTGTATATGGAACATATTTCTATTAAATATTTTTAAACAATATGTGTTTGAGACCTTTAAAAATTGTCTACTCAAGAGCTCATTTCATATGGAAACACCTTAAAATATTCTAATTTCGTAAAAGAAAAAAAGGAAGAATTTCCTAGAAAAGTTTCCTAGAAATTACTTTATATTCTAGGAAGTTTCATTCTGTGTGATTTAAGTTTCAATCTTTCTTAATGTAAATAACTTTATAAAAATTGTGATTAAGGTATAGTACATTGATTTTTATAATATATTCCTTTGATCCAACAAATTTCAATTCAGAAAACTCTCATTTGTGATGTAGAATTTCGTCTGGTTCTTATTTTATTACTACTTGGATCCCTTAAAACTATAAAATATTTTGATACAAGTTATAAATTATATTGATCATTATTATTACTCGAAAATATGAGAGATTATTTTCAATTTTTTTCAAATATTTTTACTTTCTAAGATACTTTTCAGTTTCTTCTGATACGTTCTGCAATATTAGTAATGTTGCCCTGTTACCAAAAAATTTTATTTAATACTATATTCAACTTTTCTGAGATTTACTGCCTAAGTCAAATATCATGTTTTTTTCTACTCATATTCTTCTCTAAATCTTAAATTAACCTAAACCTAAACTTAAATTAAATTTTTTAAAAAATCTATTCTCCATATTGTTTTTTATTAAATGTGCATAATTTGTACATTGAATATAATCGAATATAAAATGCTTCCAATTTAAAATAAATTGTTAAATTATGCATTTTCTTTTCAGAATCTTTAAAAAAATTTTAACTCGTATCATAAAATAATATTTACTGTATTTTTACAACCCTTAATAATTTGTAATATATTAACTAAAACTATTTTTTTTGATAAAAACTTATTTTATAAATATGTTCCATTATTGCAACAATATGCAAGGTTAAGCTCGATTCAAAAGTATCTTAATTGAACATTTTATTTAATTAAATCCCTTTGCACATTTTAAAAAATTATAACGGTTTCAAAAATAATATTTAAAAAAATCTTTTATTTTGTTACGTTTTGTAGTATTTACGAAAAATGCAACCAAATCTTCATTAGACTGTGGGATGATAGTGATTACATAAGTACTATAGAATCTCGTATTTCATTAAATCATCTGTATTTTTTGCCACCATCATCAAAGTGAGGACCTACTCCTTCAACACAAAAATGGGGGTCATTTATTCCAGAAAACAACAGTCTAATGCTTACCGGAAAAAATAAGTGTGTCATGCTGTAAAACATGACTTGAATGATGTTAAAAATATTTATATTTGAAGAGGAGCAACAATTGGCAATAAATAATTGGCAGATAATTTATAAATAATTGGCAGATATCACATTATTTTATGTAATATTTTATGTGACTCTCTACTTATGTAATCATTTTGTCATTGAACGTTTTTCAAAATATATGTTTATTAATACAAATTTTAAACAATAATATTTGACGCATTAGTGCTTAGACTAAAGAAATTAATCTTTTAGTCAGATATAAGCATTCGATGAATTTCCTTGTACTTCTGATTTAAAATTTATATTAATATAAAATATATTTGTAAAACTTACAAATTCCATTAAGCATCTTTTTATTTATTTCAGATATCTTAATATACAGATTTAGGTAAAAAAATTCCCAATTCATTATCTACAATATAGCATATATTTGTAAATCTTTCAAATATCATTAAGCATCTTTTCTATTAACTTTTTTTTTATCATTACTTGTAATGAAATGAGAATACTATTTGATAATCGTAATTATTTTTAAAGATATCTTGATATAAAGATTTAGGTAAAATAAGTCTCAATTCATTATCTATAATATAGCATATATTTGAAAAAATTTCAAATTTCCTTAAGCATCTTTTTTATTTACTTTAAGATATCTTGTTATAAAGATTTTAGTAAAATAATTCCCAATTCATTATCTTGACAAGGACTTCCTAACTTGAAGATAATAAGAAAGACTTCCCCGGAAATTCTAAACGTTTTCTTTGTTGCTTCTCACTGTGACGAATGTGTCTTTATGGATCGTAAAGTAAGTATCGGATGGAAGGACTTGTAATAGCCTTGGCAAAAGACAGGCGTCGAGTTACTCCCAATCATCTAGTTTCCATTCTGTAAATAAGGTTATGTAGTTCTACAAACTTTTCTCGTATTTTGTCATTGAAGTGTTCTTTTTACTCTGTTTTTATGAATGGATGGAAATGTCAATGCAATCATTCATTCTAAATTAAATGTTTTTAGTAAACACATTGATAGGTAGAATTAATCGACATAATTCTTTCTTCATATAATTAAATTATATTATTTCATATAATTCTTTCATTATATTCTGGCATGTAACTATTCATATAATTCTTTCTTCATATAGCAAAGTGTTAAAAATTAATAAATTTTTCAAAGCCTATGAAAGTAAAAACAAAGTTCCCCATAAATAAAGGTGACGAGTTGTAGTTTTCCGCCATGATATATTATTATGGCGAAAAACTAAGTCCTATTTAAAAAACATGTCCTAATGTCTATATGGCCAAATTAAAATTATGTCCTAATGACTATATGTCCAAACTAAAATGTCCTACTATGACCTAATTTAAAAACATTTCACATAGTTGTAGTGGTATTGCACATTTTACAATAAGACTCTTTCCTATTTACCACCATATCGGAATAAAATTATTTTAAACATTGTAGAATTACCTTACGATTAGTTAAAAATGTATAATACCTTTCAATTTTGAATATAACATTAAAATGATAAAAATGATAATAATAAATATATTTGTTACACTATTCATTCATTAATAAGAATAATTATTCAAAACAATCAGTGTTCAAAAATAAAGTACTGAATTAAAAAATTTAAATTAGAATGTACTAATCAATATTTTTAAAATAAATAAAAAGACTCCCATGTCAAATATGAAAAATACATCCTTTTCACGTATAATTTATGAAACAAATGAATATCAAGAAAATAAATTCAGATACTTATAAAAACATTAATTAATATATTGAAATAATTTAAATGAAATTCCTTGTAATTGAACACGATATTGGCTAATAAAAGGATTTGAAGAACTGGTAGATAATTTCAATAAAATTCTAACATTCGGATCTTTTTAGTAAAGCATTGTATTATAAAAATATAAAATAATATTTGTGTTTTATTTTTCTTACATTTGAATATATAAAGAATAAACTCATATACTTATAAAAACATTAAACAATATATTAAAATAATTTAAAAAAGGTTATCTTTTTAATTTAACACGATATTGTCTAGTAAAAATGCTTTGAAAAGTTGGTAGGTAATTTCAACAAAATTATAACTTTCGGATCTTTTAAGTAACGCATTGTATTACAAAATATAAAATAATATTTGTGTTTTATTTATTTTTTTTGTATTTTTGAATCTTATAACAGCGAATAATATATATAAAGAATAAACTCAGATACTTATAAAAACTTTTAAATAACATATTGAAATAATTTAAATGAAATTTCTTGTAATTGAACACGATATTGTCTAATAAAAATGATTTGAAAAACTGGTAGATAATTTCACCAAAATTCTAATATTCATGTATTTTTAGTAAATCATTGTATTATAAAATATAAAATAATATTTGTGTTTTATTTTTTTACATTTGAATATATAACAGAGAATAATATATATATATAGAGAGAGAGAATATAATTCATATATTCTCTACTAAGCTTACACAAGGACTCAAGTATTTTGGACATTTTCAGTTTCAATTTTATGAACACATGCCTATCATAGAGAAGTTGCTAAAAATAATTTCCCCCAACACTGACGGGAAGTTCAACAAGAAAATAAAAAATTTTTGCGGGGAACTCGCAGGATATTTGAAGAGTTTTACGGAATTCTTAAGAAAACCTTTACTTTGCCCTCATGCATGAAATAACTGGATACGTCAGCATGGAATCTATATTCAAGTGAAGGGCGAATGGAAATAGAAAATTCATTCCTAACAATATTGTCAACAAAAATTCATCCCTTTGGAATAAATTTTTTTCTAGGATAATTTCTTTCACGTGATGAAAAATATTCGAAGAAAATAAAAAAATAAAAAACTGCAATTTTTGTGGCCCACAAATAAAGAAGTAGTCATTTTGATTTATTTTTTCAATTCTTTCTATTAGCTCACACTCTCCCTATATATATCTTGTTCAAATTTTCAATCGTTAATAAAATACTTTTTATTCATCAACTGAAGTGCAAATACATTTTCTTAACTTGTAGTGGATGACACTGGATGTTGTTTTTTTAAATATTAATTCATTAATTAAATTTAATTAATTAATTATAGTTTCTTTTAGAGTTAAGTTGCATATATCTACCAATAGATGCGCCAGATTTTCATTTCATTTTTAGTTATCTTTTCTATCTGATAAATCAAATCTCAGATTAACTAAATTAAATTTTTCTTAAGGCAATATTTTAAGTTTTGTTCCAATTTTTTAAATACTTTTATTCAGAAAAAAACAATCATTGTAATAATTTTCTTTCGAAATGAAATGATGCATGAAAATAATTGTGAAAAAAAGTAAAATAAAGAAATTTTGTATAATATACAAAATATTTTTAGAATTATTTTCTAATTTTACCCAAGTGGATAATTTCAGTCTGCATGTTTTTTTTTTTTTTATTGTTATGGTTGGGGCTTTCTTTAAAATGTTAGAAATCGAGAATATGTTTTATCTAATATTTTCGTATTTGCTAGTGAAATTAAGGATTTCAGTTCATCTTTAAATTGCTGTGCTATATTGGACTTTATGAAAACTCGTAAAATACCAAAATAAGGAATATTTAATTATATATAATGAACTTAGTTTTGCTAAATGATTAAATTATTATAACAAGTCAATTTGAACAATTGGCTACCTGCTAGAAGTTCCATTATTTTAAGTGCTGTTCATACCCAAAGGCATTTCTGTAATTCTTTCTTTATTTATAAATTTCTCATAACATACTAGGAGATAATAATGAGTCCATGTGTGATGTCATTATATAATGATCAATTTGCAAAAGCCTAAAATGCATTAAAACGATAAATTTTTTTTTTTTATTTAGTAAAGCATGAAATCATATTATAGAAATCATCCTAGAAGAGATATTAAATTAGACATAGTATACTACTTTTCGGAATTCTAATTAGAATATCATTAGCTATAATATTCTTAATACTATTCATAAAATTATTTATATGGATATCGAATTGATTTTTTTGAAATATGAATACCTATATGTATAAAATATTGTAAAAATAAATTAGCATTTGATCGTAAGTAATAATTAATAATTATTAATACAATTTTAAATTAAATATGCCTTAATTATTACCTTAGGAAAATGGTTTTAGATATTGATTTGTGGATGGTTTTGCCATATTATCCTTAAACAAAAAGTAATGATATAATTTACATATGCTAACGAAACAGGTCTTGCAATTTGTAAATTACAATTAATTTCTCTAATTCACTTAAATCAGTAAAAATTTTGGTAATTAAAAAAAAAAATGCAAATATACCAAATGACTTAAACAGATAGATGAGAAATTGCATAAGAGCTTGTTGTCATCAGTGAACACCAATAAATACCTAATTCGATAGAAAAATTATTCGTAGTCAAATATGAGAAACGCGAGAGTACTCAAAACGCTACAATCAGAGCTTCTCATTGCAAGATTTAAGACATAATTGATGAAAAGACATTCACAACAAATCAAGTTCATTCAGTCTTCCGTGCGATAACTTTAGGAAAAATCACCACAAACGTTTTTTTTTCAATTCCTTCTATTAGCTCACACTCTCCTATATATATCTTGTTCAAATTTTCAATCGTTCATAAAATACTTTTTATTCATCCACTCAAGTTCAAGGACATTTTTTCAACTTGTAGTGGATGATACTGAATATTAAAACAGTTTTTTTCAAATATTAATTCATTAATTAAATTTAATTAATTAATTATATTTTTTTACACTTAAGTTGGATATATCTACCAATAGATGGCGCCAGATATACTTAAAAAATTGAATGAAAATTATTTATAAAGGACTTTCTGCAATATAGTGGAAAAAAAGTAGGAATTCACTTTATTTATTTATTTTTATATATTACTTGTTAATTCATTAGAAAGTATGAGATTAATTATTGTTTCATAAGCCTTAGAATTTATAAGTTTCGTAAGTGTTTTCTTGTGAAGTTTGAGCAAAAATTGCAGTTGCTTAAATTTTGCACTTAAATTACAAATTAGTCTATACCTTGTATTCTTAATCATTTAAACTGGCAAATATATACTAAGATAATAACATTTCAAGGAAACAAATGCTTAAAATTATGATTAAAATTAATAACAATTACGTAAAGAATTTTTTCAATGCATTAAGCTTATCAAATTGACTAAGTAATATCATGTGTATAAAAAACATTAGCAATTAGTTTAACCAATCTTCAAATCAAAATCATGCATTCTCCACTCATCCTGATGTTTTTGCCTTTGGGTCTTCATTAAAGCTTTAAAACTAATGCAATTAATTAAAAGTTATAAAAAGTGCGAGAATACCTGAAAGCAGAACAAAAGAATTCAAATTCTAATTAATTTAAAGCTCGGGAGAAAATATTTCTTTTTTTTTCTTTCGCATTATTTCTTCTATAAAATTTATAAATAAAAAAAAAAAAAAACTTTTTTTTTGCAAATATTTTAATTTATATTTGTTTTTATTTTGTCATAAACCTCATTAGAATTGTAAAAAAATGTTGTAAAACTCATGAATTAATTTTGAAAAACAAACTAACAATAAGCTTGGTTCAAAATATCACCGTGTTCAAATGTTTAATCAAAATAGTTGCTCTTATTTACCAGCCTAGTTAGCAACACCGAAAACCTATTCGATAAATTAAATAACTTATGAACAACTATTCTTAATTTGGAAAACTAAAATATTTATAAAGCAAATGGAAGTGCGTTGTTTTACGACAATCGTTTAAAATTTAATTCCTTGTTGATTACATTTTTATTTTGTGAGATGCACTATTGAGCAAAGCATTAAACATTTTCTAATTTCTGTTTTACTTAAATTATTTCCTTTTTGTTAAAATTAATTACATAAAATAGTAAAACATATATATTTATTTTAATTTAAACAAAAGGATCGTCATAATAAATAGCTTTGAATTATCAGGAAAATAAATGTACTAGCTGGAATGGTAAAATTAAAAAAATTTCGTAATTGACAAAACAAACTTTGTTTTCTTAGTTTTCTTTAAAGTTTAACATTTTTCAATATTAAACGGCGTTAATCATATTGAATAAAGTAAATTATAAATGAAATTTGTGTGATAGTCGGTTTTTAAATGTGGAATAAGTTTGTATATTAAATGTAAATAATAATGATTAAATTTTTGTATTAATGATTTGCATTAAGTTTAAAATATTATACAAATATATTAAAAAAATATTACAAACCAAATACTTCAATTTTTATTAAATGCACTTTACATATAATTTGTATAAAACATTTTTATTTACTTAATAATGCAATATATTTTTTTCCATTTAAATGATCTGATTAACAACAATAAATGACATTATACTTGGAATAATAACTTAATTGAATAATTAAAATAATAATTAGTTCTTTTTACTTTTAACGTTGTCAATAATTTTTAAGATATTTAATTAGAAAACTTTAATATAGCAATCAATAGTGCATTTTTTAAATTATGGATATGTGGGATAATTTTGAAACAAATTGCTGATGAATTTATTAAAAGCTAAAATATTTATTTATTTCTGATTATCTGTTTTAATACAAAAATTCTTTTTAAGTCAAGTACTTCGACAAAATTATGAATTCAATGAGCATTTCTTTCAATTTCGAAAAGGTAAATATAAATTGTTATTAAAAGTAAACATAGCTATTCAAAATTAAAAAAAAAAATGCAATTCGTGCATTTTAAAGAAAATGTTTGGAAATTATATTAAAACATATTAATTTTATATTTTTGTACTTATTAAGTTTTTAAAATATAACGATTCGTATTAAAATATTTTGTGAGATTTCATTTTCAATTTATCTCTTAATAAAAAAAGTTAAAAAAATCAGAAACTGTATATTTTGTAAGTATATAAAGTAAAAATAGATTTTCAAGTATGTTTTACAGAACTTTTAATCAACCAGATGTAGCAATTTTTTAAAATAAAAATCATCCAGAATTAATGAAAGAAATGAATTTTAAATATTTGAAATTGTTTACCAAAAAGCATATTTTAGAAGACTTAGCAAATTTGAAGATGCCTTTAAAATTAAAAAGCTTTTTCGATTTATTGAAATGTGTAGGTAGTAACCCTCTCAAGTTCAGAAAGTGCGGCTCGTAGGAAATTCGGAAAATACCAGTTTAAGAATTCTGTTTTTGCAAACATCTTTCTATTCCACAAAAACTTTTAAGAACTTCTGCATGAATTTCTTACGATATTTTCCACAAAAGTTTATGAAAATTTAAAATACAATTTAAAAAATTTTTTTAAAAATTTAAAGCAGACAGAAATGTTATTAACCAACTATTATTTTTTGATGAAATAACAAATAGAGTTTGTTAATTAATAAATATCTGAACTTTGAATAAAGTTTTCATTCAAACTTATATTCCTTTGTAATATAAGATGTAGTCTCTGGCCAAAGCCTCAGGGAATTAACAATTGCTATTTAATGCATCTTGTGGTATTTAGATAAATCAAACTTTTCCACCAAATTTTACTAATAATATCTACATTAACTAAGGAGAAAGAAGACGGAATATTCAGTCAGAAAAATAGTGGATGTCAAGTAATATTCGAGTTTAAAATATAATTTGAATACGACATGCTTTCTTTATAATAACTTTATTCAATTCCTTATATTAGCTCACACTCTCCCTATATATATCTTGTTCAAATTTTCAATCGTTCATAAAATACTATTTATTCATCCAATCAAGTTCAAATACATTTTTGAACTTGTAGTGGATTACACTGGCTGTTAATACAGTTTTTTCAAATATTAATTCATTCACGAAATTTAATTAATTAATTTTAGTTTTAAGTTGCATATATCTACCAATAGATGGCGCCAGATAACTTAAAAAAATGAATGAAAATTATTTATAAATCAGCAATAGAGTGAAAAAAAAAAGAAGGAATTGACTTTTTTTTTATAATACATGTTTTTAATTAAATTTATTTGTTTTTTAATTTAACTTTTTTAACTTAACTTTATTCATTTTTTTAATTAACTTTATTTATTTTGGTTAACTTTTATTTTTATTTTTTTGATAATTTTTAGTATACTATGATTAGGTTATTGATTTGATTTAAATCAGACTATTTATTTTCTATTAGATTAAATTGCTTTGATTATTTTTCTTATTAAGAATTCACAAAGAAATCTACAACATATATCGCCAAAACGCCAATCATAGACAGCTTTAACGATAAAACCTTTATCATACTAGTGCCGTTTATTGTTTTTTTTTTCCCCCAAATAAAAAGCAAGTAAGAGATACAGTAACTGAATAAAAGGAAATAAAATGGTGCATAAAACAAATTTTAAATATAAGTCGTAAAATCAAATCGTTAAATCAATCGAGAAGCAAATGAAGAAATTATCAAACAGAGTGTCTCCCAGTAAGGCATACAAGGTAAGATGTTTATTACCGAATATGTTCAGACGGATTCTTCTGAACATTAGGCATTCGACCAGTATATATGCTTAATGGACGAAACACGATTACATGCAGAACAACTAGGAAGAAGTTCTGAGTGTTATGTGTAAAATAATTATGGAATGTACGTAATCGTATCAATTTTAAACTGAATCGGATATTTAAATAAATGTTTTTAAAGCATCTGATGAATGGCTGAATGAGGAAGAATTTATTATTAACTTGTTCACTCCACTTATTTTGTCAAAAACAGCAGAGGTTAAATTACAAAACATTGTCCATATCGTAAAACAAGTAACATAAAAAAAAAAAAAAAACTTTTAGCTCAATTCCTATTTTTTTTCACTATATTGCAGAAAGTCCTTTATAAATCATTTTCATTCATTTTTTCAGTTCCTTCTATCAGCTCACACTCTCCCTATATATATCGTGTTCAAATTTTTACACATTGAAATACATTTTATTTGAACTTGTGGATGACACGTGATGTTAACACAGTTTTTCAAATATTAATTCTGTAATTAAATTTAATTAATTAACTTTAGTTTTTTTAGATTTGAGTTGCCTATATCTACCAATAGATGGCGCCAGATAAACTTAAAAAAGGAATGAAAATTGTTAATAAAGGACTTTCTGCAATATAGGGGAAAAGTAGAAATTAACTTAATTTTTTTTAATTACTTGTTTTTAGTATATCTGCCACCATCTATTGATAGATATATGCAACTTAAATGTAAAAAAAAACAACTAAAATTAATTAATTAAATTAAATTAATGAATAAATATTTGAAGAAAACTGTAATAACATCCAGTGTTATCCACACAAGTTCCAAAAAAAATGTATCTGAACTGGAGTGAATGAATAAAAAGTATTTTTATGAACGATTGAAAATTTGAACAAGATATATATAGGAGAGTGTGGCCTAATAGAAGGAATTGAAAAAAGGAACGAATTATTAATCAATCGGCAGAATTCGAATGTCCTCGCCCTTTATCCAAACATGTCCAGACGTCCAACAAAATGAGATTTAAAAATTATTTGTCTTTTAAAAGTGATTATTGTGCTAATTTTTTTTTAAAAGACAAAGACTTTTAAAAGAAAACTTTTATAAATACATTTTATAATGTTTTGTCTCTAAAAATATATTATTTTGTTATTATTATCATCCACTTTAAAACAAATGAATGACTATATCTTTTTAATATGTAAAAGAGATTCAAAGGAACTCTTGTAATCTGTGTAAATAATTCAATGGAAGTACTTCATGATTCTCAACTTCTGAAAAGCTAGTAAAGTAACATATATTTCAGCATTTTTTTCTTGAGAAGAAACATGCATAGAATATATTCTTACATCGATATCTAATATATTATACATAAAATATTTATTCACAAATATATATTTTATTATAAACTATTTAAATTTATTGAAAAAAATTATATACATTTTTTAACAGTTACGCTTACTGGCGATTTAAAAATGAGCATTAAATATTTGAGATTTCTTTAAAATTTTTTTAATTCACTTGAATACTTTAGAACAATTATTTATATAAAAACTATATATAATTGAGTTACTTACTATCGAATTCATTCTTCAAATAATAGTTTTAAGTAATTTTTATTTAAAAAAGCAACAATATGTGTGCATAAAAATCAATTATCCCACGTGTAGTTTGAAATTGAAAAATAAATCTTGTTTTCTTAGATATCTGAATGGTGGTGCATAAAAAATGGAATGTGAAATTTTGTCAGAAGGTTTCAGAAATTACTTTGATATATGCCGACCGGAAATTTGATTTGATCATTTCCTCTCCATGTGCCGGGACATTGTAGAGAAACTCGTGTTCTGATATTTGCTCATATTTTTACCCTGAGGGACTCAACCAAAAATGCGAAGTACTTGAAAAATAAACCACATCATTTTTCGTATGGATTTATAAAAGCTGCCTAATATATTTTTATGAAATTTCATTTCAGATATTTTATTTCATTATTGCATATCGTATTGATTTATAATAAAAATGTAATTAGTATTACAAGTTAAATTTGTAATTTCGGTTATATTTGATCAGAGGTGGCCAACCCACGGCCCGCCTTGAATATACACCGCCTTATTACGCTTTTACGAAACGCTTTTACTTTTATAACGGCCAAAGTATTGAAAAACAATGTATTAAAAAATACATTATTTGTACATACATATATTTAAAAACTAACTGTCGAAATTATGACAAAAAATTAACTTTGATTTTAAAATAATACTATTGCTCAAACAAATATCGTACTAATAAATTAAATATTTTTTAATGATTTCCTTTATATTTGTATATTTTTATATTTCAAATTTAGTGTCATATATTTATTTACAATGTGCGTTTAATATTTATCGATGTTTACGTGTAAGAATAATAGTAAAAGCCATAATAATAACTCATAAATTTCAAATTTTTCACACCAAAAAAAGTATATAGTGGGTCGAAATCTAGTATAGGGATATATAATTTTATATGCTGACGTAGAGTTATGATTCGTTTCTAAAGTGGCCCGCAAGATCATTTGGGTTGGGCCCCCTGTATTAGTCTATTCAAAGTTCACTTCTATTTCTTTTTTTATTCATGGATGTAATATTCACTTTAAAAAAATTGTGGACTGAAATTATTTGATAATAAACACAACATATCATATATCTATGTTTGCAATATTTATTTACTGAACTTCTAAGTTAAAGTTATAAATGGTTTGAGTAATCCCTGAGATAAAGGCAATACAGAGGATGGGCCAAATTTGTCAGAAATACAAATACACAGGAAAAATTAAAGTGACATTACCACTGTAATCAAATTAAAATTAATTTAGAGATGTATTCGAATACCATGGAGTATACCATCTCAAAATACCTTCCGTTCAGAAGCATGTGGTTCATATTGTTTGATCTCTTGAATGGCCAGGTGTTGGTGGTTGTCAATATTATTGCAGAATATTTCTGAAAGTTTTTTCCAGTACTTTTTGAGAGGTAGTGTGGAGATGGATCTTTGAATATCAACGCTTCTCATGAACCAGTTGGCATTCGTTATTTGTCTAGTGGTCATATTTTGCTGAGCTTCCAAGATTTTAGAATTATAATTAGCGACATAGGGCCATACCGGGCAAGCATAGAGGGGAAAATCAGAGGTTTATTATGTCTACTCATGATCGAATTTCTTGCCATAAAGGGATAGAGGCTGTTTCTTGTAATAATGTTAATGTTTTGTTAAGACATTAACATTAAGGTTAATAAAGTTAATGGCTTGTAATAATGTTAATGTTTCTTCTATATTTTTGTTTCGGATAGTTAAAATGAAAATTCCAGTTTAGATGTTTGTGAAGATAAATTCAATATATTTAGTTTCTGATTCCCAGAAGATAAATTGTTTTTTAAGTTAGATGGAAGGTTTTTTTTATATTTTTGATTCTTTCTGTAGAAGACTTGTTCGGTTTTGTTAGTTTTCGGTTTAGAATTTTCCACTTTCATACCATTTAGAAAAGTAATTTAGGTGTTTCTTTCAATGGTAATTCAGCAGAGCTTCTTAAAAAAAAAATTGAGTCCCGTGGCTTAACCACGTGACTATTTATGATCATCAATAAATTAATGGTATGTTCGATTTATTGCGGGAAACATCATAACAAGTATTTAATAAGTTGATAAGGCAACTACGAATGCAACCGGATGGCATATTGCAGCCAATAAGTGTTATGAGAAATTTTAGAGTGTGGGAATTTACTGCCCACAGCTGGAACATTTGAATACATTGTGTTTAAATATATCAATTGTGAAATATTGAACTTACATATATATATATATATTGGGAGACGTTTATTTATCAATATGGTCTGATGCATACCATAAAAACTTAAAGTGGGTTATTGAGAGGTAGACAGTGTTTTCCATTAAGATGCTTAGGAATAACTGACTTAATGCATTTTAACTATTTATCTCCCATTTAATAGTAGGGGGGGCTGCCATTAAAGTTTATATCCTCTTTGTGGTATAAGTGAGACAAAATAATTAAAACTTATAATTATTTTTTGAAGTAAACAATTTTAGATATTTTGATTATTAACTACAATTTTAACTAAACAATACAAATATTTCATGCATTTTTCTTAATAATAATAAGAAGAAACGTTAATTTTTTTAAAAATTAATGAGTAAATTAATGGTAATTTTGGATACAGGCCTTTGTCTGTATCTCTGAAATAAGTAGTAATTTTGCAATAAATATTGTTGGATATAGATTTGCAACACAGTATAGTACTGAATATGCTAATAATCTCTTGTTTTGTAATGAAAACATTTCGATTTATGCATAAACATATGCAATTACATTACATGTATAAATATTAAGGTGCTGCATATTGTAATATAAAGTATTTATAAAAATACAGATTAATAGTATATTGATTCACTTATAACCGATCCTGGTTGTAATTAAAGATTGAAATCCAAAATTATTAAATTAATTATGGAAAAACTGTTTAAAAATACTTTGGAACTTGAAGTCTCGTTCGTTTTTTCAATTTCAAGTTGAGTTCTTGAGCTTGGATATCTAACCACCATACCTTACGACCAACCTTATCCCCAGAAATTCAATATTTTTATGTTTTTGGGTAATACAATGCTTAATTAGGAAATATTCTCCATTCCATATTGCAATATAAAAATAACATTATTAAAAAATTATACTTCAGAAAGTGTTTCTTATAAAAAGTTTAAAATCTTCGACATGTTATAGATTTAATTGTTTTATTCAAAGAAAATGAAATAAGTTGATATTAAAGGAAAATTTTTCCCTTCAAGACTTTCACTTTGAAATTAAAAACAATTATAAGATTTTTTTTTATGCTAGCTAGATTTTAACAACGACATCAAAAATGCTTGAAGGAAAATCTATATATCTCTTAAGCCCACCCCGTATTAATAAATTACATAATGAATTGAAATGCGCAGAAGGAACCTTAAGTTTTGTTATTATATTAAACTCAAGAAAAACATTGTTTTTTTTCTTAACTTGTCGTAGAAAAATTTTCTATCACGGATAACGAATCATTTCTTCAATTGCAATTACAGGGAAAACAAAATGCTGAAAAATTAGCTTTATTCTTCCAACAAATCCCAAAACGAATGTTGTGTTTATTTAAAATCTGAATAAACGAATGTAATGAGATCATATGCCTGAAGAAAAAAAAATCACAGAACTTAACTGTAAAAAAAATATAAGAAAAAAAAGCAATGGGAAAAAAAGCTTTTCAAATAATTAAATTATTCCTTATTCATAATGAAAGGTAAATGAAACTTATGTAATTTGTGCGTTTTAAGAAAATCTGAAACCAAGAAATTAGCCTGAATAACTTTTTTATAAATATATTTCATATCTTAACTATTTCCATCTGTAATAATGATACATTGGGTTATCGAATTTCAATACTAACAATGAAACATGAATACATATTTCTTGTTACTATGTAAAAGTAAATGAAATTTCATTATTTTTGATAGAACAATTTTTAAAAGATTATAATCATATAGGTAAATAATATCTAAAAATATTTTAAACGTATGACGTACGACTTTAAACGTTCATGATCTCAAAAGGATGGAAAATATACTGTTGGATGAACATGAATAATGATATTTTAAACCACAAGATCTCTAAATAGCTCAGTAATAAATTATTTAACAATAAAAGTTCGATAATATTGGAGATAAATTAGAAATAAAATATAGAAAAGTATTAAAAGTACTAAGTTTTTTATCCTGTATATATTTTAATAATTCTTTATTGTTAATTACTGCATTGTTATTATAAACATTTTAAGCATTTAAGAGGTTTATGATTAAATAATTTTTAGCTAACTTCAAATAATCGTACAATAATTATAAAATGTAATATAAACTGCATTTTACTTTCATACGGATTTCATAATGATTTATTTATATACCATAATGTTTAATTTTTAACTGAAAATGATTAATTGAATATAAGTAATTATTTATAATTTCGACTATGAATTTATTAATACAACTGATACCATTTTTTGTCCATAAATAAAGCGTGTTTAGTAGATTATTTTACCGAGTCGCATTTTAACTCATACAGATGAATAAATTTATCAGCGAAAATTAGAAGGCATTGTATTTGAAATATTAGTTAATATAAGTTAGAAATAATAAGTTTTTATTTTATTAAAACATATTAAAATTAATGTCGTATTTTAAAAATGAAGAAAATTTAAGTAATTATATTTTAAGTTATTTTTTATAGATTAAATTATGTAAGAAATATCATAAAAGCCTAGTTGAATAAATTGGAAAAAAAAAAAAATGTAGATTTTCCTTGTTTTAAGAAAATAAAATATCTAAATTTAAATGTTTAAGTTAAGTTTAAGATCAATAAAGCCTTTTGGGTTTTGATGTGAAATAAAACGATACCGAATTTTCAATACAAGTTTCAATAAGACTAAGTAATAAGTTTGCAACTTAGTTCTACAAGTAAATTTTCATTACTTTCAGAAGCTTTCTATCAAGCTACCTCTTTCAAGACATTCGAAAAGATTCCAGAATTCACATCAATATTTTAAAATAAATTGTAGGAAACTTTTTCAATGTGTACATGTTCCAGATTTGTCATGCAATTTCTCTCATAAGATGTTATTGAAGGAAACTTCATTTAGCGAAGTGCTTGTGAAAAATTTAATTTTTTTAATTAGTTTCGTTTTTCTGTTATAATATAACTTAAAATGTCAAGCACATGCCAAACATAAACAATTATCATCATATGTCAAACAGTTTTATCCCAACAAAATTGTCTCTATTTTAACATAAAGCTACTTTTTGTTTTCCTTCAAATTAAATAAGGAATTAAGAACAATGTACAAAACACAATATGCGAGCTTTTTTTTTTATTTCATGTTAAAATACTGTTCAAATGAAGTTTCCTGTTCTTTTTTTTGAAATTCAATCTTAGAAGAAGATTTTAACACGAAAAGTCTGTTCTTTCTCTTAATACAATTAAAGAAAAAAAAAGTTTCTGAGAAATTAGTTTATTCTTTCAACAAACCCCGGAACGAAAATCGTGTTTGTTTAAAATCACAATGAACGAATGAGCGCCTAGCAAAAAAATTGTAGAATTTTGACTTCATTAACTGTAAAAATATTACTGAAAGGCATTGACTTTCTTAAAAAAGAAAGGTATTTTAACATTATTAAATTATTCTTTCTTTGTGATGAAAGGTAAATGAAGTTTTTGTGATTGATTCCCACTAAGGTATTCTGAAACTAATCAATTACTACTAATTATTTTTTTCTTCTTCTTACTATTCTAATTGTTCATATCTGTAAATAAATTATAGCTTAACATTTAATAATAATAATGCTGAATATACTGAATATTAATACTGAATATATATATATATATTCGCTCTCGTGTTTCACATACGAACTGCCGAAGGGATGATGCTTTCTGGGTGGACTTTCAGGTGTAACTATACTATCATTGTGTGTCGTGCGAGAGAAAAACCTAAAAACTCCTGCTATTAACGTTACTGTCAATTTGACGTTCTTTACATACGCTGTCAGATTTTCTATGGAATTTTTTTTTAAATTGCGGTATAAGTAAAAAATTTGAAAATTAATATTCATTAGTGTAAGGAATAAAAGTATATATATTTGAGATAGTGATAATTCTTAAGAATATATCGAAATATTATGATTAGATGTTTGCAAATCACTGTGAATAAACAAAAAGATTGGAATAAACAGATTATCCGACACAATGTCACTGAAAGCCTTTTGCCAAAAATTTGAGTTGATTATAAATTCGATTGTTGGAAAAGTTTGATTATAAATTCGCCAAAAGTTTTATTTAATACCAATGAAAATGTCGGATTTTGTTTTTGGATATATTTCTATAAAATCATTTACGGAATTAAAATTTAGATCTTCTGTGACATAAAAATTTTGTAAATTTTGAATTATCAAACAAAAAAAAACAACATCGATGCACATACACTACATGTGAACTTAGAATCCATAAATATAGAGGTTTTACATTTTTAAAAATTTTTTACGACTTCTTGTTGAAAGAAATATATTGGGCATAAAAAAAGTAAAAAGAAAAATTCTGGGTAAATGAAAAAAAGTCATTTTTCCATTCACAAGGGCTACAACATCCATTTATTATCTGACTTTCATATCTTCTATAAAATAAGTATACGGCGTTAGTATTCAAACAGAAAATTCCGATGCATTATGGAAATGAAGTCAGCAAAAATACCAAATAAAATAAGTTTGCAAATCAAGTAAAGAGTCTGTTTAATATTATCTTTTGAACATGTGTATGTTAATAAAAAACTCATCTGACCAGTGATAATATTATTTTGCTGGTGTGTAGGCTATCAGCAGTTTTTCAATGGGCAATATAGAAATGGATTGAAAACAAATAAGTTATGTTCATTGAATTAGGGAAATAACAAGTTTCTCAATACAATGAAATAATTCTTATAATAAATGATATTTCATATACTAAAATACAAAATTTTAGAATGAGTCATGGGCATTTGAACATTACTAACAGATATTAACTATGAGCAGAACTCAGCTAAAAAGGGACATTAAACATGAAGTGATTAATAAACAGAAGCTTAGATAAAAATTACATGGTTTTCTAAATAATGTTTTTTGTGTAAAATTTTTTTTATTAGTTTTTATTTCCAAAGTTTTTATTATTATTATTATTATTATTAGGATTATAAACGAAATAAAATGTTATGTTTTGAAACTAGAAATAAATCCCCCCTCCTAATAAAAAAATGTTACTATGTAACATAAAAAATAAATTATTTATTCGCCTGTAAACAATAGTAATTACACAAAAAGTGCTGAAATCATTTAATTAAGCTAACTATAAATGATACTAATTATAAAGTAAAAAATTTTAAAGTAACGGAAAAAAAAACTAATTAAAATACTATTTTCTTAAGAAAGATTTAAAGCAAAAACGAAATGAATGTTGAATTTTAGTCAAGAAGTAAATTCTTTAAATTACCTATTAAAGTTCATAAATAAGTAAAAATAAAAATACTTTGGTTCGTTTATTTTAAATTAGATGAAAAGGATTTAAGATATCTGATTTTTCTTTTTTTCAGACCGATTCTCATTATTCAAACAGGTGGCATTACATTCAGTTCTTCAGTTACTTTTCATCAAAGTGTCTTAAAAAATTTAGTTTTTACCTCGAAGCAGCACTGAAGAGATTAATTTCGCCATTTCGAAATCCTACAAATGCGTTCAAAAAAGCGATAAGGTAGACTTTCTCATTGCATTATGTTGCTAATTGAAAGCATTGATTTTTTTCTTTAGAAAATGTCGTTCCTATTTGCAATTCTAATGGTAATTTCCTATTGAAGAAAAGATGTTTCAATTACAAAATGTTTTTGTGGCGATAAAAGATTTTATAATTGAAATACGAACGAAAGGATTATTTTATATATTATTTAAGAACTGTGTCGACTGCATTAGAAAAACTTCTTTTTATCCTTCTTAAGAGGTGCGGTTATTTTTTTCATTGATTTATTAAAAAAACGTACACACAAAATTTATCTTCTCAATTAGTCACGCCGATGGAAAAATCAATTCTAAATTATAGCAATAATTAATTTGAATAGAAATATGCATCCGGGAAATTAATTTTCTCCTATCTTATAATAAATTGTCCCTTCGGAATGACAAAATTAATACATCCTATTTCTTAAAAACCTTTTTAAAAATAGAAATCATTTGTCATAAACTAATGGTTTCTTATAAATATATTAAACCTTCAGAATAATTTATGAATAGAAATGCTAATTTTTTATTGATTGCATATTTCATTGTTTAACATGCTTTTTAAAAGTAAAAAGATATATATGATACAGGCATTTGTATTGTTAAATTAATATTATGAAAAAAAATATATGGGAATTTATAGCGGAATAAATTTCTAATATTTATTTCTATTCATGAAAATATTTTTTTTATACTTTTTTTGCCAATGAATCAAAATTGGGCAAATGTTTTATAATATAGACTATAAATGAATTTCATTGAATAACAGTAACATGGGTTTAATTTTCAAATTTTGTGACTATCATCATTCTTATTGAAATTTATGTTTTGAATGCTATATATGCTATCGAAATAGAAAATTTCATTTATGAAAACATATATGTCCTTCTAATCAATATAAACTATTAAAAAAATTAATTTTGTGAAATTAAAATGTTTAAAATTTAAGTGGATAAAGAAAACCTGGGGATGAAATACTTCATTTTAAATCATAGTATTTGAAAAAAATTACAAAAAAATTAAGTAATAATAATCCTATACTTATATTTTTAATTATTTTCTTCATGAATTCAGTAGTATCCAATTAGTTATTTTTAATTTACTTTCGGATACCAGAATTTACTGACGAGATAATTTTCCAAAACAAACCTCTGATTGATCTAATTAAAAATTTTCTGACAAATTATTAAATGAAAAAAAAATTTATTATATATTATTTCTATTAACGATTCCATAGCAAAATGAGTCTCTTTAAGTAAACTTACCACCTCCACCAGGAAGTCCTGAATCTTTTCGTTCTGACAGTTTTAAAGAACTCTAATTTTCCCGGAGGCAAAGACAACATTTAAATGTTTTTAAAAAACAAAAAGAAATTATCATTAGTATTTTTTATTGGTTTAAAGAAGACATCGTTCAATTTCCAACTTTATGATGATTGCTAATTATGATGATAGCTAATTATTTTCCACTACAGTACTTCCACTTTTTTCATTTATTTTACCCTGTGATTTACTGCTTAGCAATGTGTATTTCATGAAATAGATTTAAAGCAATTAAAACATGTTGATTCTCAAATGTAGATGGATAAAGACCTTTTCGTGTTGATTTAAGTGCAATTTTTAAAACTGGTACTTTAACAGATTCAAAAATAGTTTTTAAAGATTGAATAATTGCCAAACAGCTTTTGAAAAATCATTTAGATTAGAGAAGAATTTAATCATCTAATGTTAGTTTCACAAAATTATTTCTAATATATTTCTGTTATGTTACAGGATACAAAAGAAAAGTTTTTTGTTTTTTTTTTGCTGAACTGAATTTTGAATGCAGTATTTTAATTTATCATTACGCATTTTAGTAAGCATGTTTTGGAATTATTTTAATACCATCTATTATTAAACACAGAATAAATTTTAATAAAAGGTTTAACGCTCTTAGAATATTTGTGTATGATACAATCAACAGGAATATCAGTCATAGCAGATATATCAGCAGAGTATGTATATATCGGAATTTTCCTGATGATTGACTTTCATCATAGATGCTGTCATAAAAGCTAGAATATTATTAAATTAACAAACCAAAGCAACAGCTATATCAGTATTAGATCGAATTTACATGATATATTTGGATAAGATAAACATAAAAAATAAAGCATCAATAATAAAAAAAAAGTAATAAAAAATAAAATCAGTAATAAAAAAAATTAATCCTGCATTCCTCATTTTTCTTTGTTTTCTAAAAATTCTCAAGTAGTTTTGTAGTGCTATTCGAATAAATAAATGCACCCCCAAAGCATTCCAACTAAGCATCTGATGACTGTGTAAAACATTTATAATTTCAAATCTGCTGCATAACTTGCATTCGAATTTTCTTTTTGTCTTTTGACTTTGACAGTTCCAATGCAACACATTCAATGTTATGCTCACCAAGATTTGAAGAATGATGGGGATTGAAATCGAAGCATCACTTGATATTCGGAGTGGAACAATGCTGCAATGCTAGTTTAAAGAAGTATTAAACAAATAAATGATAACAGAATATCAATATAAAGTGATAGCTGGAATGGCGCAAACAATCATTAGTCAATATCCATGATACATGAAATCTGTAATCGAGATAGCATTGTACGTCATCAGTGGACAGTGATCATTGCCAGGAAGTTCAGAGAAAGTCGTCTGAGTTTACTATGTATATATTTTCAGTATTTCATTTATAATAATCATTGCACACCTACAAGCTCCTTGACTAGGATGTCGGTTTCGGTCACCATGATATATCACTAATTCAAATAGTTTTTCAGCTAATATTTACTCTCCGAACTCAACCCAAATAACAAATGAAAATGTTCATGGAGACGAGAAAGACAGACGTGTGATATAAATATCAATCGCCACACGTACCAACATTGGAGAGACTTAGGATGCCAATTCATTTTTACATCTGGATGCCTTTTTTTTTTTTGTCACTCGCGATACCCTTAAAGGAATTACGACAGAATATTCACGACATTCTATGCCCCTTTAGTTTGATCTTGTTTTTACGGAACCAATTGATTTATATTTCAAGAGGTTAATGCCCTCCTGTATACAACAATCCTTCCTTCTTATCAAACATTTCCTTGGTGAGTTAGATGGTTCTTTTCCCTATTAACACACATGCCAGCATTCGAGATTATGAATATGTATGCTATTTCATTTGAAGAGGTACCGATGGAGAATTGACTTTGGGGACAGATGATCAGGTGCAATGCAGTCTTTTAATTTCGTTTATTTAATTAGCAAACTGGAAGAATTTTTTTAAGAAACTCCTAGTATCCTATCTGCTAACTCAACGAATCAATGTCGATCAAATAAAAACTTGCATAAGGGATAGAAGCAAGCCATCGTCTCAATGAATGAATCTTTTAAGTAGCTATGTGTCTTGAATTAAACATCCAATTGTTTTGAAATTCTAATCGTCTTTTTTTCTTAACATGTTCATCATATCTATCCTTAATTTTTAGTTTTTTTTTGTCAGTATGTAAGTGTATATTTGATCTGTCCAATAATCTGTCCAATAATTGATATTTTTATTAAAAAAACACTTTATGAATAATGGTGATCTGTTTACATTTAACTTTATGTAAAAATTAGATAAATTATTATTTTATAATAATGCTCATCGAGTTGCTTTTAGGACATAGAAATTGCTTGAACATCATAAACTTTATAATGATAGTTTTAAACCCACTTTGAAGACGGTAGAATAAACAGGATTCCAGTAATAACAAAATTAATAATTGGATATGGAAGTTTCACAGGAAACAGTATTTGGCCAGAGCTCTTTGTATGGCTTTATGTGCGTGAGTTCAAAAGTGTTTATTGCACTACACAAGACAGTTCTGTTCTCAATATATTTTATGAAGCAATAACCTTCTAGTCAGTTTACATAAGAAATGAGGTTGAGACTTTGGGTAAACTCATTTTATGGAAACGTTTAAAAAGCTTAGGCATGGTGAAAAGGATAATCCGTAATACAAACATTTATAATATTTTTCATTATTATTTTTGAAATTAATAGTAAATTTAAAAACTGTTTGAGAAATTATTGCACTTGAAAGATTTTAATTTTAAAAGTGCTAAGATATTATTTATTTATTAATTGTGGTTTTAAATCCTACAGTAAAAGAGTTTTGTAATATTTGTACTCTCTAACTAATGCTAGTAGTAATTATTTTAATGATCAGTTAAAAAGTATCTTTTAAAGAAAACATAATTTTAATATATATGGGAACAATATTTCATAACATTTTGTTTATATATTATTAATATTAAAAACATGATTGAATTTTAATCATTTGTTTATTGAAAATAAAAGATTAAATCGTAGTAAAAAGGAAATAAAAATATTTATAAATACGTGTAATATTATTTATTAATTTATGGTATTATAAAATATACGAAATAATGACATAAATTAAGAAATAGAAGAATTTATTCTACACTTATAAATAATAGAGTATTCCGAATAATTTTTTATCATTGTATAAAATACATGTAAGTAAAAATAATTTGATTAAACTGATTATAATTAAAAATTCAGATTCAAATATCTTACTATATAAATATATGCATCACTATATGCATTTCCAGAAAGTTATAGTCTATATTATATGACTTAGTAGTTCACATTTTCTTAGTATTAATATCATTTTATCAATTTTATTTTATTTTGCATTATTAGATATAAAATGAAATATAATCTAATTGTAATATATTTAATTAAAATATAAATTCTTATCTAATTAAGAATAAATACATACACATTAAAAATTACTGCAGAATACGAGACCAAGGTAGATAAAGAACTCTCTCGATTAGCACAGATTACATATCCAAGATCATGTGGCACACACTCTCACACATACATATATATGTAATCCACAAGAGATAAAATATGAGTGGCAACCGGTATCTTTTTCTCAGATCTGAAGCATTTTCACCAAGTCAACACATTGTCATTTATTTCGCTATGGTTTTATTTTTATCATTTTTGTTTTCATTATGCAAGTGAAATGGCTAGTACTTTAAAATAGAAATTATTCTTCTTTTACTTTTTTTGAACACTAAGTGGACTTTATATTCCTTAACAAAAATACTTGAATAATTAGGAAACTTAGAGTTCTAAAATTTCCATATTTTGAAAAACATTGCATAATACAAATTTGGCTTAATGCAGTTTGTAAGTATATTTAGTTATTTAAAAAATTTAGATTGAATCCAACAGACATAATTATTTTTAAGAGTACTTCGACTTTCATAAATTACTACAAGTGTCTCGTTTTTTTCTTTTAGAAGTAACTTTTATGAGTAGGAAGTTTTAGTGAAGAGAATATATTAAGTTGAGAGTTTTCAAGTTAGTTTCGCTTGTCGAAAAAGTATAATAGAAAGGAAGATATTATCATGAAGTAAAATGTAGTTTTGAAAATTAGAACTAAAATATTTCGTTTGGAAAAAAACAACAATCCCCAACATTTAAGAATACGGATGCACATAAAATGTTAGTTTTGAAACACGAGAGAAGATTAATGGAAAAAATATAATACAATCTTAAACATCTTTTATCAAAAAAATTATATTATAATACATCATATATTATATCTAATAATATCTGTTATAATTTAGTAGACATTAAAGATATTTTAAAATTCTGTTGTATTTAAAAAAAAAGTATTTTTAATTTATTAAATAAACTTTGTATAGAAATCTTTGAGAGATTACCAATACTTTTGTTATCAAAGAAATGCTAAAACAGACAAGAAAAATGATTTTTTTTATAAAATAATTTAAGATTTATTTATCAAATATTTGTTTCAAAAAATAATTTAACTACAATTAAACTAATTAATAAATGCTTTTAAATTTTCCTATTTTAAACAATACATCAATGATTGATCAACATTGCATAAATGAATTGATTTTCAATATTAACTGAATCTGATTGTTAAAAAACCCATCAATTATTAAATAAATATTTTAATAACAGTAAAAAAACTATTAAAATAAATTATTAGCTTCAATTTAAGACTTTTTCCTTTATAACGAAATAGTTTGTTTCATGTAAAAGCAATCATAAAGCAATGAATAAATTATTTGTAAGGCATATATTTTAATAAATTTTCAAATTATATGGTAATTAATTTATCTAAAATTGAGTTTCATATACGTAAAAAAAAAAAATTTTCTCATCAGTTATTCCACACACGCATTCGTTTAGGCTTTATCAGATGACCATTATTAAACAAATAATTAGAGACCTTGATCTAGTAATTGGAATGACATAAAATTTAGAACAATTCAATTTAGTATGAGGACAAAATATTATGCTATAAAACCAATAGTTCTAAAAGTAGTCTATATTACGCTTTACAATAATTTTAGACTTCTGGGCATACGAATGCATTCTAATGACGAAATAGAATTGATGCATCAGTTTTTATTGAGAAATTGGGAATTAATCTTGATTATATTCACCATTTTTGTGAACCATGATTTCTAAAAGTCTCTATAGTTCATTGTTTTGCTCATTCTTTAAGCACTCATTCTTCACAGTGCTACATTTACTAAAATTGAAAAATTTTGAAATGATTTTTTTTTCGTGCAATTGTTCTTCACGTGTCTTTAAAGGTTCCTCTACTGAAATTGATGCCATTCCGAAATTAAGTTTCAGCCTCAATTGGCTCTTAGTGGTGTCAATTTAAATACATTCAACATAATGAATTTTTATATTTCCAAATTTCAAAAATTTTCAATGTCCATTACTGATAGGTTTTTTATTGACGCTTAACTAGGAGATAGCGATAAGAGGTTATAAGTTATCAGAATTCATCCTTCATCCTTTAAACCATTCATTATCAAAAGTGAGTGTATTTTATCAATATATAATTAATTATCATGCACAGTAAAAGAAATCTGTACAATCGTCTTGAAGAAAATTGAAATTTGCTTGGACAACTTAAGAAATGGTATCTATTCAGAAAAATAAATGTATGTAATACATGCGTTCGAAATATTCTCATAGTTCACATTTTGTTATGAGGACTGAACATTTATTTCAGCTAAATCTAATGTTGTACCAAAATTCATTCATGGGCAACTGTTTTATTCTCGTTTATATATGGTGAAACCATAACGAAAGGTAATTAATGTTTTGAAAATAAAGTCATAGATGAAAAAAAAAAAAACTACGACAAGTTAATATTTTAACACAATCAATATATAACCGAATGGGGCAGTTAAAAGTCAAAATGATAAAGGATGAAATAAAGAGTGAAAAATAAAATATAGAATTTATTATGTTCTGTACCTAAACTTTGATAGTTGGTTTTCATTTTCACGTTGTTCGTTTCGGAATGATAAACTGCAGTAATTATATAATCTTTTAAGCCCGCTCCTTTAAAGACTTATTAAAAATATAGTTCTATAGCGATAGATTTGAATGCAATTTACTAGAAAAATATATACATAACTACTTTACCAAGACGCATTATTGTATTAATATACACACCTGAATGCATGTATCTTAAAAGTTAGATTTCAGACAGTTATTATAGAAAATATATATTATAAATATATATTATATATTATAGAAAAAAAGGAAGCTTATTATTAAACATATACAAATGGTGGTTCTAGTTTTTTTTTTGTGAGGGGAAGAACAGCATCCATCTACCCACATTATGATGGAGTTAATGTTGTAATAAAAAATAAATTGGCTGACTTCACTTTCGAGGCTGAACTGAGATTAAAACAATCCCGAATATGGTAGATTAAAAAGTCGACAGGAGTGGGATCATGCTCATGTCAGAGGAAAATATTAAGTATTTGATTCCCATCCTCTTAATTGTAGCCGTTTTCTTCATTGTACCATGACATATACTATACTTCATCAACATACTCCGTTGTTATCGAGATGGATCGGACTGACATGACATTTAGAAAATTATTTTAAAAAGATAATTATTTCATGATCATAAACGAAACCATTTTTAAAAAACCTTATATTTTATTTAAAATTAAGAATGTCTAACGTTATTGGCCGAAATATAGATTACAATTTTAATTTTCAGCATCGCTCATAATATATAAAATGCAGAGCGATTTATTTTGTTTTTAGGTAACATGACAAAATAAAATAATAATAACAATTCCAGTGAAATCTTAAATTAAATAAGGGTATCACCAACTTGATATCTAATATAATCTGCCAAATTTGTATAAAATTTGCCGACTTAAATTTTAAGAGTTTTATGTCTCGATCACCGTCGAAAATTTCAGAGTAACAAATACATTCTTCAGTAAATTGCAGTTCTAGAGGGAAAACAGCTCCTTGAACGCTGGGACCCATCATTAAAACAAAAGAAAGGCATTAAAAGTGATCTCATGTAGCATGGTAGCTTGGAGAAGTATTAAATAGTTTAATTTTTAACCAAGGACATGGAGTTTACTGCAATGAATATGAGAAAATATTAGAAAATATATATTCCTCAAACATAAATAATACTGGAAAAGAAAGTAAATCATTTGTTGTAAGGTTCCATAGAAATGGTATACAAGAAACTGGATACAGTACAAATAGAAGTAGCTTTGAAAACAAAATAGATTTATTAGAAGTTTAATTAAAATAATTCTATTGATTGATTGTGGAAAAATAATTCAAGAACATATAGAAAAATTTCTTCTATGGCTGTATATTTACATATTTTAAAATTCGATAATAGTAATTCAAAAGAGTCAATTTAAGCTTCAATAATATATATATTATTGAAATAATCGATGCGCAAATTCACAGTGCAGCTTTTTATCATTAAGTTTTAAGAAATAACAAAATATGACAAACAAGTTGTGACCAAGCGTTTATCATTTCAAAAACAATAATTTTTTATATCTAAGAGAATTTAATGTAATATTTTTTAATCATACAGATATTATAATTTTGAATATTTTATTCAAACAAACGCATTTGTTACTTAAGAAAAATATGTACCGATTTTATTTTTCATCTTCTTTCAGCGCAAAGAAACCCCATTATAAGTCAAGTTCTTCTGACTCTACTGGCAGATTTCGACATAATATATATATATATATATATATTTACGGTTATTAGCCGACCGCCTAACTCTCAATCGTCATATTAGAAGCGGTGGTGTAAGGTCGATTCCGAACTACTGCATCCTCCATGGCCCGAGACCTGCATCATCTGGCTATCCATCTCCTTCTCATTCGAAGCCATCAGGACACACCCTGACTATATTACTATTTTTTAAATCACATATCATTTTTAATTTTATAAGTAAATAAATAAATTAAAAAATAATATAATAAACTGCACATTATTTTTTTTTTATGTTTGGTGTGATTTAACTTCTATTTTTCTTAAGAACGATATGCAATCATATTCCTAGCAGGTTAAAGATCATTATTGAAGTGGGTAATCTATTTTTTAAAAAATTATAGGTAATAGACTGAATAGAATGGTATAGAGAGAAGATGGAAATAGGTAGGGAATAGATGAAAATATATCAATACTTTTCCTTTCTTTGTCCTATATTGTGTTTGCGGTTTTTAAAAATTTCCTTTTATTGAATAATAAAATTTTAATATACCACGTAAAAGCATAAATGCACGTAGACTTTGACAAGAAATTCAATAGTATTATATAGTTACTTAAACAATGGAAAAAATCGTATCTTTTACAAAATTTAAATACACTTAAGACAAAAAAGGAATAATCATATAGCAGTATCAATATTTAACAGCAATAAAAAAAAAATGTTTTTACGTTGAAAATCTTTTAAAATTAAAAAAAAATGAATTTAGAACAAAATATTGAGATATATATTTGGATGTTTATTATTCAGAAAAACCTTTTTGTAGTTCTGAAATTACTTTTGTGCATTGATTTCTGAAGTTCGAATTTAAGAAAAGTTTTTACTCTTAATTAGATCGCATTTCTAATCAATCAGTTTCATGAAGTTGCTTATTTTTAAGTAAATATTCATGTTTTATTGACTGATTTAATTAGTTTAACGTTGAACGAAAGCTAAGAAAAATTAAAAAATCGAATTTAAAAAATGTTTTTATACATTTGAATGCAAACAAATCATTGTCCTTGAAAACAGAACTCATTAATTTTATAAATAACTAGAAGGGTATCTTATTTAAATGCAAAGAAACATTAAAAGCTTCTATTTACTCAATTTTAACAAATAAATATCTTAATTTTTAAAATAAATTAAATCTTAAAAATTCTTAAAAAAAAGTATTGAGTAACATAAATAAGTTTATAAATCCCCATTTACTTTTAATTTTAAGTATCATCAATGTTAATGAGATCATTTTAACTGAAGAGAGTTAAAGTGAAATCTAAAGCATATAAAATTTAAGCATGAAGATGGATATAAAAATAATAATTTCGGGTTTCAGAATCAGATATTCTTTCTAGAACTTCTTCCTTTCTTTTTACATTTTCTCTTTAAAATTCAAAGTTAAGCAGTAAAAGTTATAATTGAATAGAAAGTGCAGACTTCACAGTCAAAGAATGATGGCTTTTTTCATTTTTAATAACATCACGTTCTCTTTCATATCGTTTATTTCACGCCTGTAACAAGAATTTTTTTTCCAAGAAGCAGAATGATTTTTCACATGCTTCTTTAATTTTCAGTTATATTGTTTCGAATTCTCCTTTTTGTAATTTAATCCATGCAATTAAGTTTTGTAGTGTTGTCAGTAATTAAGCTAAATTTTCATAAAAAATATTTATACACTATGCAATTCTTCCTATGTGAACTATATTTTCAAAACTTAATTTGGAAGCTGCTGTCAATTGGCTATTTTTTATACAATACTTACCTAACGAGAAAAGCTTTCACATATGTCGTTTGTCGTTATATATTTTGTTCAGCTTTTACAGAGAAAATATATACTTTGTTACGTAAAAAATAATTAATTAAATAATTTTAAATGAAAAATAATTTAATTTTTATTAAAAAAATTAAAAATTAATTAAAATATATCGGTATATGTAAAAATCAGAAATTAAAGAATAAGACTGAAAATACTGTTCTTGAGATAAAGTATAAAAGGCACTATTATATTAATAATATAATTTTATATATTATTTTATTATTAGTATTATAAAAAACATATGATATTTTATAAAAAAAAAAAAAAGAGGCCTATACTATAAATAATCAGTACAAAATGGTATAAATCCATATATTTCATGTTTATTAAGAATCGGCTCTGATTTTATACATTTCTGTATTCCATCTGCAAGTAACAAGAAAGCTCAAAAAACGCTTCTGGTTGGTTTTGGATTATTTATGTATTTTCCTAAAACCAGAGAGCCGAGCTATGATTTTTAGTATATTACGTTACTGCATCTTGATTAACTAAAAAATTTTAACAATATTTATGTCAGAAGTTTTTTAACATTTTCCCAAATTTCCCAGTATTCTTTGACACGAGGAAGAAATCTTTTATTGAGATCTTCGCAGTATTGTTGAAAGAACTTCCTTGATAAATAAGGTTAATGAGAATTAGAATTACATATCTTGTACGAGGAAATTGTTATAATTCCATTACTTTCATCAAAAAATTTAGAAAAGTCTGTATGATAATTATACTGGAATATTTTTAACACTCGCTTTCTTTCGTTTAGACTAGAGTGAACATGTTTTTGCATCTTATGTAGAATTTATATTTGTTTCTCTTCATCCATTAAAAATGTTTTGTTTGTTCATTATTTTTGTTTTCCTTTACGTTTGGTTTGAGAGTTTGTGTATTCCTTGTTTAGTCTACCAATTTCCTTTTTCCTGCATTTATCAATATTTCGACAATGTATATTTATATAGCTGTGTTCAATAACTTATGCTCCAGACAAAACGGATGTTACTTTCGACAGAATTAGCAGATCACTTTAACACAACATCGTTTTTAATTCTCCTGTTTAGCACATTTAGAGGCTATTTTTAAAATAGAATATGTTTACAGATGAGGGCTGAAATATTTGCCAAGTAAGTGAGCTCAACCATAAAGGATTTATCCGGAGTCAAAGCCAGCTGCAGTCCTCCGGAAAGGGTGGCTTTCCAGCTTCATCCACGAGGGTGAATTCAAGCACCAGCTGCATTTCATTTGAAAGTAAGCATGTTAAAAATTTTTGTGTTTTAGGATAATATAGGCCGTGGGGTTAAGTACATCTGGGTAATACAGTTAATAGATAGTAATTTTGATACTTTGAAAAATCTGCAGGAAGTGTTATCATCAAGGGATTCATGGGGCTTAACGACAATACTGGTATAAACAAGTGGCTGACTATCCCAGGACAACCTGATCAAACTTTTGAACAGCTCTGAAGATGGGGCTGACGATTATACGTAAAGAATCAGCTTGCGAGATACATATTCTACGAGGGTAATGATGATATCAAAACAGAAGGGGTTGATTCAAGAAATATGAAGCCTGTTTCAAGGATGAAGAGATAGAAGCAGTTGCAAATGAAAAATGTCTTAGTACCTGAAAAAAGTGTATAAACTAGATTCATCTATCCGTATGCTAAACATATCCCAGTAAAAATTTTATATGTGTGTATCAAAAGAATAATCTAATTAAAAAATAAACCTATCCCATTCAAGAAAGCAGTGAACCGTTTGAGTTTGAGGAAGGGTTAATAAATTATTTATTAGTAGATGTAATTTTGTAATAATTAATCCATTTTTTCTTATTTAATATAATGTTGATACTTCTTTTTCATAAATTGAAGGTTTTCCTTTTTTATGAAATCATAAAACCACCGAAAAATTAATTATATTGCATGCTTTTTATTACACAAAAATATTTTAAATGAATCACGTATAGAAGTAGGGAGAAGTTGCATGGAAAAGTTTGAGAACACTATCCGAAGATCATCTCTTCAAAATTTTGGAAAAAAAATACTTTAAATTCATGTTCCTATAGTTTAAAAGTAAATTGCTGCTGTAAATTATGTGTATATAATATTTTAGATGTGTCCTGCCATTTCATTAATAAGTTTTTCATTGAATGAATCTTCATTACACCGTAGTCGTTTTTGAAACATTAACTATTTACTGAAATGGTTCTTTTAGTCTAACAAAGCATTAAACATAAGCAAATATCATCTGCATATCGAAAATTTTCTTCACACTCAAAAATGTTCTATGTTTTGGCATCTATAAAACTTCTTTTTGATGGTTTTATTCAAAATTAGTAATTTAAAGAGAGATGCACAAACGCATTATAGGCGAATTTTTCACCTTCCACGTTAAATATTGTTCAAATGAAGTTTCATTTTTTTTCTTTTTTGAAATTCAATCTTAGAAAAGAGGTTGTAACACACGAGTCTGTTCTTTTCTCTTAACACAATTAAAGAGATGAGTGAAGAAAAAATTCTGAGAAAACTAGTTTATTCTTTTGAACAAACGCCGTAACGGAGATCGTGTTTGTTGAAAATCACAATCAACGAATGTAATGGTACCTAGAAAAAAATTCGTCAGTACGACTTTATTATCTGTAAAAAATATTACTGGCTCATTGAAAAAGCAATAAAAATGTATTTCTTATTAGTATTCTGCTGCATGAGGGAAGGTTAATGAGAAGTTTTGTAATTACATTTCCCCCTAAAATATTTTAAAAACTAATTAATTCCACTCTACTAATTTTTTAGTATTCTAATTCATGTTCTAATTGTTCATATCTATAAGCAAATTATAACTTTGCATTTTGTAATAATAATATGCTGAATATGCTGTATATATATATATACATATATTCGCCCTCGTGCATCACGTACGAACTGCCGATGTGGGGATGATAGCAGAGTCTTTCAGGTGTAACTACTCTATCTTTGTGTGTCGTGCGAGAAAACCTAAAAAATTTCCTGTCTGGCTTTGAAAACGCTACTGTCCGTTTGACATTCTTTACATACGCTGTCAGATTTTCTATCGTTTGTTTTTAAAAATCACGGTATAAGGAAAAATTTGAAAAATAGGTGTCAAAAATTTAAAGTAATATTTATTAGTGTAAGGAATAAAATTATATATTTTTGACAGTGATAATTCTAAAAATATATTGAAATATTATTATTAGATGTTTGGAAATCATTATAATAAACGAGCAGATTGGGATCAATGACACATGTGTGTGTGTGTGTGTGTGCGATTATTACCAATCAAAGCATTTTATTTATGAAGTAGATTATAAATCCGATTGTTGAGCAATTACGATAATTTGAAAAGAAATTGGTCAAATTTTCTACAATTAATTCAATTAAAATTTCAGATTTTGTTAACCAATACGTA